>ML433345.1:0-65325 GCA_005239525.1 Nicotiana knightiana
AGTTCGTAAAGGATCGATGTATGAGTTTTATGAGAAATACTGGCGTCCATTTGGTGAGCTTCTGGTTCAAATGGAAACTGAGGGTGTGCTGGTTGACCGTGCCTATCTTGCTGAGGTTGAGAAAGTGGCTAAAGCTGAGCAGCAGGTTGCTGCTAATAGATTTCGTAACTGGGCAGCTAAGTACTGTCCTGATGCAAAGTACATGAATGTTGGAAGTGATACACAGTTGCATCAGCTGTTTTTTGGTGGCATCCAGAATAGGTAGCTTTCCAAAAATTACTTTCTTGCGAAGAAACTTAATGTAAATGTTTAGTGTGTCGAATAACTTGCATTTTTCATATCACACATTTCTCGTTCATCTGTGTCCGGTAGTCAAATAGCATCCCCCTCTGTACTCTTTCACTAGTGTAGATATTATTGATTTTTGCTGTGTGCAATCAATTATGGTTGAGCAGCTGTCCTTGGCAAATCTCGCAATGACACACAGGCAATAAAATATGTACAGAAAGTGTAATCAACACATGAAGAACATGAGCCATAATGCAATCATGCTTTTGCTGTGTTATCAATCAGAAGCTTCTCCGCAAATCCCATCTTATTTTGTTATTGAGTAAAGTTAGATTTTATTGCTTATCTAAGGTACACGGGAGGTGCAAAATATATACATTGCAAAAACTCAAGCTCCCAGAAAAGGGAGGGAATTGAGGAGTCGGAGTATAGTACCTAAATAACTAAACCAAAAGACCAAGTACAAGCATCTATATTTCAATCTCTGCGCTGCTTCTATTCAAATTTCACCTCTGCGAGAGGTGATGGCATCCTCGTGCATGAGATTCAACTTTCGAGGATCCATGTTCTTGTTAATTTCCAGATGCCATTTATACAACTGCAATAAAATCCAGTTAACCTCCTGGAAGTTTTGCGTTGGAGTATGTTACCACAATTTCACATTAAGCTATGGCAGCATGTAATGTCTTTGGTTTCGTTTTTTCTTCAGGTTGTCTTATGCTTATTCAGTCCAAAAATACCTCGCATTTGATTTTCTTTTTCCTTCCAAAAATAATTTCTGAACAGAAAGAATTCTGATGAGACTCTACCATATGAGAAAGAATTCAAAGTTCCAAATATCGATAAAGTAATTGAAGAAGGAAAGAAGGCTCCCACCAAATTTCGTAAAATCCGACTACATAGGATTTGTGATCTTATCGACACTGAGATGTACACTGCCAGTGGCTGGCCTTCTGTTAGTGGGGATACTTTGAAGGCTCTCTCTGGCAAAGTTTCTGCGGACTTTGATATTCTTGATGAAGCGGATGACAATGCTGAGGAAGATCCTGAAACAAGCATTGATGAAGCTTTAGCCACAAATGATGAAGTTCCCAGTCAAGAATCAGAAGTTTCTATTTATGGATCAGCGTACAACGCCTTTGGAGGTGGGCAGAAAGGAATTGAGGCCTGCCATGCCATTGCAGCATTATGTGAAATGTGCTGTGCTCCATAGACTCTTTAATATCCAACTTTATACTCCCATTGCAAGTAAGTTGCTTCGTGTTCTTTTCCATGATGTGGTATATCCTAGTCAAAACTTGCTGGTAAAACAGTGAATTAAAGGGTCAGAACTCAGAAGGATTAGCAATCATTGATATCAAGTAGAAAATTCAAGGAGTCCTTTACCTCTGTGATAGTAATCACTAATCAGTTATCACTAAATAGAGAGATGCAGTGGAAGATAGCCAAGAGTCATTTTTGTTGATGTTACCAACAAACTGAAAGTTTGCGATGAGGAACTGATCTATGAAAAATTTGACTTGGTTTTATCTTGGCACTGATGTCATGGGTCTATATGGGGAAGTTCCTACAATATGAAGTCTTCGCTGTGGATAACCGCTCAACGTATAGTTAAAGGAGAAAAGAAAATACTAATCCTTTTCTGATTGTTTAAATAATTTTTTTGCTTTTGTAATAGCGCATGAGAATGACATTTCCCGAAGTTTCAAGATGAGACATTAAAAATAGTGATCGGCTTTCCTCTTTCATATATGAATCTCTGTGAAACATTTTTGCCTCAGGTGCTGTCTTTTTGAGCGACAAAAACTGCAGTGACCGAGTTATTCACGGCTCACTGTTTAATCATGCCTTAGTAGGGATTACTCTTGTTACCTCACCTTTGTTGTAAGGTGTCTAAGTGTTCACAATCAAGGAATCAGGGTTTTCTGTTGGATAGGACACTCAAGAGCTTTCTTTGGACTCTGATTGTGATAGGTTAGCAATGTAGTGGAGACGGAAGTACAGACGTCATGGAAGATGGTTTTGAGGCAAACTGAGTTAATTCATCTCCCAAGTGTCATGCTTTTTCCCAAAAATTTATGTCTTGAATAATTTGCTCTAGAGATGTAGCAGCACAATAGTCACAAATTGCACCTCTCTACTTTTGGGTAAGAGATACCGTCGGATGTACCTTTTCTTGAGTTAATTGGCAGTGTGGGTTAGGTTTCTTTATTTTGAAGTCGAAGCTTTCTTTTTAATGACATTGCTCTTTCTATCTCAGGGCCAAGATGTATCGGGTGAGAATGGACGAATTCATTGTTCCCTGAATATTAACACTGAAACTGGGCGCCTGTCTGCGAGGAGACCAAATTTACAGGTTTATTTATATTTCACTCTGACTTCTTAACTGTTCACGTATTTTGTTTCACAGATATCCATCAGCCGCTTTTTGTCTTGTTTTCGATGTCGCTTCTCACAATTTTCTTTCTTGAACTCAAGATTTGATATTAACCTATAAATTTGCAAAAATGTCGTAAATGTGCTTCTCCTTTCTCGTTAATTGGGCTCATGCTGTATTTCATGGCTCAAGTAAAGTGATATCATGTAAGAAGTTCAATGGTCATCAGTCATCACTTTTATTAGCGCCAAACTACTCATCAGTCATTGCTTGACTGGAATGTTGTTTCAAATGTTATTTCTTGGCAATACAGAGAAAGATAGGTACAAAATTCGTCAAGCTTTTGTAGCTGCACAAGGGAATTCCTTGATTGTGGCCGACTATGGGCAGGTATCAAGCCACTTACCAGTTATAATAGTTTATATTTTTTGAATTGGTTGCAAAAATATTGACATTTTTTCTTATTAGTTGGAATTTAGGATTCTTGCACATCTTGCCAACTGTAAGAGCATGTTGGATGCTTTCAAAGCTGGTGGAGACTTTCATTCAAGGACTGCTATGAACATGTATACTCACATCCATGAAGCCGTTGAAAATGGTCAGGTACTTCTTGAGTGGCATCCTCAACCAGGTGAAGAAAAACCTCCAGTTCCTCTTCTAAAGGTAACTGCAAAACACTTATTGTAGATGGTGAAATTTTTCAGATTTAATATGTAGAAGACAGGATAGTTGTTGGATTTAATGACCGTTGTATTTTACACCTTGTGAGCTACTTCCAAGGGGAAAAATCCCGCTTCTTCAAAAGAACAAGAATTTTAGTGCAAGAAGTTTGATTTATTGGGATTTTGATACAGTATAATGCAAATTCCTTTTCAGGATGCTTTTGGCTCTGAAAGAAGGAAGGCAAAGATGCTCAATGTTTCAATTGCGTACGGGAAAACTACAATTGGACTTGCTCGCGATTGGAAGGTACTTCAGCATTTTGAGACAATATCTATTTAATTACCTTGATTTCTATAGAATTTGTTGGGTCTGCATGAGCTAAATGAATACTATTTCATACTTAGGTATCCGTAAAAGAAGCTAAGGAAACAGTTGACCGGTGGTATATTGATAGAAAAGAAGTGTCAGATTGGCAGGAACAACGCAAATTTGAAGCACGCTAGTTCAGACGTGTTCACACACTTCTAGGACGGGCACGCTGGTTCCCATCAGTAAAAAATGCAACTGGATCTGTAAAAGGTCACATAGAACGAGCTGCTATAAATACTCCAGTGCAGGTCCATCTTAATACACTTCGCCCTATTCTTTGTGTGTGTTGCCATCGTTTCTCCCTTCTTTTTTCTTTAATAAGCTGCCTGCATGCCACGTACGCCATGCTGACTTCTGAAGTTTTTGACAGGGAAGTGCTGCAGATGTTGCTATGTGCGCCATGTTAGAGATATCAAAGAATGCACGACTAGAGGAGCTTGGATGGAAATTGCTTTTACAGGTTTATCTTCCATTGCCCTTTAGTGGACTCATCTCATTTTAAGAAACAGAAAAAGTGAAATAAATAAAAAAAGAAAAAACTGTATTCTGCTATCATATTTGCTGTGGGTGCTTCTCTCAATATCTCGAGCTCTGTTCACCTACAACTTGGAGCTCACCTGTTAAGTTTGATCTCAAGCTGAGTTTGATACGCATGTCTGTTAACTGGGGTATAGCGTTTGCCATTTGTTGTGCGTAACTACAGACGAAAAGATTATAACCAAAATTTTCAGGAATGTTGGAAGATAAATGGTTACTAGGAGGGAGATTCATTTTTCCTGTAACAGAAAGGGCATATGGCACATTTATATTTTTATGTTTGGTATAGCTTAGAATAATTTATGTATGTGTCTTAATTTTTTCTTGCAGTCCGTTTGTCATTAGCTAACAATTGTACGTTATTGTTTGTTTTCGAACAGGTTCATGATGAAGTTATTTTGGAAGGGCCGGAAGAATCTGAAAACGAAGCCATGGCAATAGTGGTTGACTGCATGTCCAAGCCTTTTGGTGGAAAGAATATTCTCAGAGTTGACCTATCTGTTGATTCTAAATGTGCCAAAAACTGGTATTCTGCTAAGTAGATGATGGATTTCATCGACATATACATGGACTTTTATCCAACTCGGCTCCATTCCCTGGATTAAGCACCTCGGCGCTTGGGACTAGACATTTTGAGCGGCTTAATTAATCAATATATAAAAAGGAATTTTTACATAAATAATCGGCCAATTGTGTATTTTTTCTAATCATATATATAAATTATACGTTGATTAGATTACAAGGCGAAGATCGTAGCATATAAGTAGACGACAACCAATTCTCTTGACTAATTGAGACACTTAACAATAACTACGGCAAAGAACAAGACAATTAATTAAGGAGATAACGCCGACCCACATATTACTATAAAAACTTAACTACAGAGAATATGACAACTTGCTTGAGGACCGTACAATTTGGATACACAAGAATATATCCAAGCGCGATCTCATGAGTGCGGTCTGGGAATGATGAGGTGCACATAGTGTCGGAGTCAAAAATTTTATTATGTAGGTGTCAAAATATAAAATATCAGATATACCAAAAAGTCAAGGGGAATCAATGTATAGTCAATATGCATAAAATAAAAAATCTTATCTAGCAATATAGTGTAATTTTCTGGCCAAAAGATGTCGTTTGACACCCCTTGATTCCACTGACGGACCCAGAATTTTGTGCAAGCGGGTTCAATTTTAGAAGTATATAACTTTAGTCGTAAAATAGTAGTTGTCATGTGGGTTCAAATAAATTATACAAAATTTACATATCTTTAATCATAATTTATACATATACACAGTATTATTTTTTGGTGAAGCGGGTTTAGTTGAACCCGCTAGTAACCACTTGGGTCCGCCACTGGATGTATGTAATCTTACCCCTATCTTACGTGACAGAAAAACTGTTTCAAATAGACCATTGACTATCGCATATCTAGTGATAAAGAAATGTTTATATTACATTTTGATTTGTCGAAGAATAACGATTAAGTGTCTAAAACCTTAAGTTTTCTTCAAACACCAAAAGAAATTTACGTTTTCTTCAGTATTAAAATACAAGTTGGTAACCTAATATGGTATTCCGTAAATATGATTATAAAGTCTCTTAATTTTATATAGTTATTGTCATGTGGCCAAAAATTAAATTCCAGTTTTTGCGGCTTAGTAGATTAACTTAAGCTAATCTGCCTGATTTTTTACTCTTTCCAATTTAGACATCAAATTCATTGTATTTGACCTAATTAAAAATTTGCTTCGGACATACAATAAGAATAATCTTTTGTTCTTTCTTGCCTTAGTATTGACCAAGAAAAAATTCTCTTGTTCTTTTTTATCACAATATTGACAAAAGGTTGTTCATTTTTCAAAAAAAATTATCCAAATATTCATTTTCTTTATTTTACTTTGAGATTGAATAAAGGAGATAAATAAGAAGATCATTTTCTTATAAAGGAAGAGAGAAGTTATCATAGGTTACATTGCTGTACTAATATGATATTAATGAGAAAAAGAGGCAAGAGAAGAGAGAACAACATCATATCCTGTGTAATTAGCGGCGGGTGTATGATTTTTTATAAGTGGTGTCACTATTTAAATAAGTGATCAAATAAATAAATCAATATAATGACAAGAGGTATCATTTTTTAAATATTTATACCCAATATTTTATTTTCTTATTATTTATACATACATGAAAATTTACGAAAATTTCGACGAAGCGGTGTCGGTGAAGGTGCCTACGCCCCCTGAGTGTAATCTCACAAGTCGAATCTGGAAAGGTACAATATACGCATATTTTATCCCTATCTTATACAAATCGAAAAATTATTTTAGATAGATCTCCGGCTCAAGAAAAGCAAAACGACAGTCGTTCAAGAGAAAAGAAAACGTAGAAAAAAAAAATTTGTGATGAGGGGCATCATTGCTAGAGAACATCGACCTAAAATGCACATGATTACTCAAAATTCTCTTGGAAGTAGGACCAAATTATTAGTACATCACGAATACCAGATCCAAAACTATCGTTGTAAGTGTATTAAATATTAAAAAGCAACATTTACCCGTATACTTTTGAAATAATATTCTCTAAACATTAGGAAAATTGCACCACATTGTTTAGGTATTACTTACAATATAATATTAATCAGCTTTGGCATAGCCCCATTAGGGTTTATCCAAGAAAATAGTAAGTAAAAAAGCGTAATTGTCATTTTATTTATTGATAATAGGAAATAAAACTTGATTTTCGAAACCTTAGAGATAAGAATTCGCCATTTCTGTAATATAGAAATAAATCTATCAATTTTCATCGTCTTAAGGCATAAAACTATATAATATATTTTGATATATTTATTTCTTTTTAATATTTTTGGACATTACTAGTTATGCCTTTTAATTACCAACCCTTCTATTGAGAGTTATACATAGATTTTTCAATTTGAAATGTTACTAATTTACATTTTAGCAACATGAGATTAGTTTGAAGCAGAGTCAAATAATTAGAGAATACGAACATTTATCGAGTTGTTTGTCCAATAATTACAAAGGGAAAATTATTTCAAGAGTTTAACATCTCCAATGATCATTAAACGGCACAATAGATTACTTAGACAAATGTCATCACAGTAAAATGGACGATATTGCATCCATTTATTCCTATTCACATGAAAATGAATCTAAGACAATCATCAAAACCAAATAAAGTAATTAATGACCAATAATTATTCATATAATCCAAGAAAAAAGCTTGGTATATACCAAAAATATTTACCTAACTTTTTATCCATTGATAACCTTTGATTAGGGAAAGTAAAGCTTTTATTGTCTTGGTATATTGAAGAAAAGAACAAACACCAATAATTGAGTTTTGAGGTTATGATAGGTGGATTTAAGTTAAATTATATATACGCTAGTCACTAATAGGAATAAACTTCAATAGTACCAATATATGTCAATCCACGAAAATTAGATATTAAATATTTTCACACTCTAGAAAAACTTGACATATTCAAAGATCATCCTTTAATTCTACATTCATATAGATTACGGGTTCGAGACGCGGAATCAATCACAAATACTAGCATTAGGATAGATTGTTGCATCATACACCCTTGAAATACAGTGTTTCCCCGAATCCTGCATGAACACGGGATATTTCGTGGACCGAGCTGCCATTTTTTCCTCATCAAATCAAAAAGATATTCTCCATTTGATTTAGGACCCGTTTGTCCATAAAATATTTCCTTTTTTCGTTTTAAAAAAAAAATGTATTTGTCTATGAAATTTAGTAAGTTTTTTTAAAAAAAAATCGAAAATGGGTTTTTCAAAATTTCAAAAAGACTTTTTTCCTCCACTCACATAACTGCAACATTTTTTCAAGTAAAAAGTATGTCCAAACATAATTTCAAATTCAACTTAACTCAAAATATTATTATAATTTTTTATGTCCAAAAGCCCATTTAAAGTGTGATCTAACGATTAAGGAAGCGAACAAAAATTAGAAAAATCAAGGGAGACCAAAAAAAAAATTGAGTACACTCAACATGTCCAAATGATTTTTATTATTTTTTACAAGAAAATAGAGATTATATAGGAATCTAAGGGGGTGTACTGTAGTATAATTCAGAATAATGAAAATAATGTCATGTAAGAGCAAAACATGGCTTGTAATTTCATTCATTATTTAACCTTTGTCCACTTCATCTATGTCGGCTTGTTCTCTACTACTACTGTCCTCTCAACGTAAAAAGCTCTATTTTTGACACTAACATACGTATCATATAACAGACGCATAACACTATAAACTTTTTTTTATCTACACTACTTAATTATATTATAATCTTGCATATAGAATACTATAAAGATGTTATTGTAGTACATATACAGTAGCAATATAAAGCAGCTCCGTTATTATTGGCGTCTGATTTCCCGGCGAGTTCTCTGATTCTTGGGGTTGCCGGTAGCGTGTAACTTATTAAAAAACCACACCTATTGTCTCTACTTTCTTCTCTCTTCCTTTCCATTTTTGGATATATTTTTTTGGCGTTCTTGATTTTCCGGCGAGCCTTAGCTTGGTGGTTCTAGTTTTAGTTACTTCCTCTACCGGCTGAAGTGGTAATCAGTAATCACTGAATTCAGAGATACAATTATCTTTTTTGGGTTGAAAAGAGACTGCTTTTTTGTGGGGTGTAGTTTGATTCCGGCAACCGGAAAATGCTGACGTATTCATGACAATGGAAAAGGAAGAATATTTGCATTTTAGGAAATTCTGCTGGTTTTGGATATTATAAAATATTGTGTTGGAATTATGGAGCTAGCATAATGGTTGAATTATAAGCTCTTTGCAGCTGGAATTTTGTGTTAGAGGAATTTTTTTTTTTTTTTCGAGAGAGAGTAGTGGGAAAGATAAATAAATTGTGAAGAAATTCAAGTGGAAATTTTGCTGAAATGAAGGCACCATCAAACGGATATATTGCAAATTCAGGAGAAGGTGTTTTACTATAGCCTAATTGATTCTTTTGCATTTCTATCTTCTGCCTTGTTATTTATTTTCTTCAATCTGTGTCTTGGTAAGTGATATTTTCTGTCATAGTTGAGCTTTGATTCGAAGGGTAGCCTTGGATCGTAAAGTTGTCTCCGCATGACCTATAAGTCACGGGTTCGAGCCGAGGAAGCCGCCACTAATGCTTGCATTAGGTTAAGCTGTCTACGTTAAACACCCCTTGGGTGCGGTCCGTTGCGTGAACGCAGGATGTCTTGTAAGCCGGGCTACCCTTTAGTTGAGCTTTGATTTGTTAGTTTGATAAGTCCTAACATGGCCATTCACATGAGCTAGGTAATTGGTTCTAGCTCAATTTAGAAATGCCTAAACTACTCTTGGAATCTTTGTGTTTACTCCATTTTGGAGGAGAAAGAATACATTTTGATTTTTGTGCACCATTCTCTGTCAATTAAGATTTGAGTAGGTTCTGCTTTGCTTACAATACAGTTTAAGGAAGGGAAAGAACAGAGTAGAAAACATGGTTATCACTGAGAATAGGAACGAAATTAATATTGCAAAGTTTGTTTGACATTCTGTGTTCATGAATGCTTTAATAGGATCCACTTGCCATAAGTTCATATTGTCACATGGTTTTCTTTGATAAAGGAAACTGAAAAAGTTGTTCTATTCATAGATTATCAGATCAAGAAACTATCGCTTCTTTATAATCATCGATCCTTGCGTGTCATTGACATGCCTTAACTCACCAGTGTTGGTTAGTTTTTTATTGCCATTTGGTATACAACCATTAGAGGGTCACACAATGTTCACTTAGTTTCCTGGTATTGCTGAGTCTTTATAAATATTTGGCTTGCGGAACTCCTAATCGTCATAATTATTTCACTATAATAATCCTTCAGTTGGGGGTAACAGAAGGAGAAACAGAAGAACATTTCCTCTTTTTTTGGTTGCATAAATGATAGCATAATTTCATGCATAAAGGAGCTTAGTTTCTAGCACAACGAAGCTTCATATGTATGTTTGTCTAAAGTTTAACTTTAATTTAGTAAATATGCATACCTGAATTTTCTTATCATACTGCAACAGGAGACAGAAAGGTCATGAACTCAGAGTTATGGCACGCTTGTGCTGGCCCTTTGGTTTCTTTGCCTCCTATTGGAAGCCTTGTGGTATATTTTCCTCAAGGTCACAGTGAGCAAGTATGTTTCTTTTGAAGTTAAATCGGAGTATTATTTCCCTAGATATTGTTCGATGATGAAAGCTTACTCGATATTAACACCATGCAGGTGGCGGCATCAATGCAAAAGGAGACAGATGGAATACCAAGTTATCCTAATCTTCCTTCCAAGTTGATCTGCATGTTACACAATGTCACTTTACATGTGCGGCATCTTCCTCAATCCACACTTTGGCTAGGAATTCACAATTTCATTAATTGTTTTTTTGCCATTTTCCACATATTTTGCTTACAATTAATGATTCGATATGGGGTCTTCCCGTACCTTCATTGTATTCCTTGTATTTAAAATGACGTAAATGGAAACTCAGGATCACTATACTTTTGTAAGTTTTATCAGTGTTTGTTTGAATCCACAATCTCAAATTGATGTTGCATGTGAATTAAGTAGAAAAATATAGTTCTATTAAGGCTAATCAAAGAGTGGTGGAATTTTCCTTATCCTAACGTGGTATACTTGTGATGTTATTGTTAGGCTGACCCTGAAACAGATGAGGTTTATGCTCAGATGACACTTCAACCTGTAAACAAAGTAAGTCCTTTATGCTGTTTGCAATTTCAGCTGTCGTCTTTCTTGGGAAAGTACTTTTTACCTCCTCTTTAAGAAGTTGAACGAAATGTAATTTTGCTTTTTTTTTTTTTTCCTGCAGTATGACCAGGAGGCTTTACTTTTATCGGATATGGGCCTTAAGCAGAACAGACAGCCTGCCGAGTTCTTCTGTAAAACTCTCACAGCTAGTGATACTAGTACCCATGGCGGATTTTCTGTTCCTCGTCGAGCAGCCGAGAAGATATTTCCTCCCCTGGTTTGTTTATCTTCACAAAGTGTCTTCAAGAAAAAGAGATCTACTTTTATGCATCTGACAGACGGCTTCTTTACAGGATTTTTCAATGCAACCTCCTGCTCAGGAACTAATGGCTAGAGATTTGCATGACCAAGCTTGGACTTTTAGGCATATCTATCGAGGTACTTTTTAAGATCTTTTACTTTCTTATGTTGGAATCTTAATTTTAATAATTCTATGTAGAACTACTAATGAGGTATGACACTTTTGAGTTGCTAAACTAGTAGTATTTAAGGCTTTTCTTCGAAGGATACAGTTCCATTTTGGAGTGCTTGATTAAGTGATTTGAATGATTATCCTGATAATATCTACATTAGCGATATTTGTCTTTAAATCCAACTCAACTTAAGTAAAATGTGATTCCAATAAGTGCTCGTTGACATTAATTTGCATAATCTCAGGTCAACCAAAAAGACACCTTTTGACTACTGGTTGGAGTGTCTTTATCTCCTCTAAAAGGCTATGTGCCGGCGATTCTGTCCTTTTCATAAGGTAACAGTGAAAACTAGTATAGTACTTTTTATATCTGATAGTCATCCTGTTTCTAAACTGAGAAAATTCGATGTAGAGATGAAAAGTCACAGCTTCTCTTGGGTATAAAACGAGCAAATAGACAGCAGCCCGCCCTCTCCTCATCTGTTATATCTAGTGACAGCATGCACATTGGGATCCTTGCTGCTGCAGCTCATGCTGCTGCAAACAACAGCCCATTTACTATCTTTTACAATCCGAGGTACTATATCAACCTTTTGAGATAAAAAATATTACTTGTTTGGACTTAAATGTTGAATTATACACAAATTGTTTATCTTGCTCCTTTTGTTACTTGACAGGGCTAGTCCTTCTGAATTTGTAATTCCTCTGGCCAAGTATAATAAAGCTATGTATGCACAAGTTTCACTAGGCATGCGATTTCGGATGATGTTTGAAACAGAGGAGTCTGGAGTCCGTAGGTACATGGGTACAGTAACTGCTGTTAGTGATCTGGACCCCATACGATGGAAGAACTCTCAGTGGCGTAATCTTCAGGTACTCAGTCATCGACCCCAAGCATCTGCTTAGAATTTTGTTATATATAACTTAGTGGTCATAGTAGAGCCCGCCCCGCTTCTCGAAAATATATTTCTCAGTCATACCAAATACAACTACATATACTAGGCAATGTCACTCATTATCGGTTGCTCCTCCTGATTAGGAGTAATTTCTTGCACTTTGGTTCATGACTTCATAATGGTAATGACATGTTTTAGAAGCAATGTGTTTCCCTTATTTACAGGTGTTTTCTGGTCATTAGTATCCTGATGCCGTCTTTATTGAACTTTAATTGTGGTTCCAAAGGATTTCTTGATGTTATGCAATAAACTACATTTGGATTATATTCAGTCCTAAATTATTTCCTTATTTAATTTGTTAGGTGGGATGGGATGAATCAACTGCCGGGGAACGTCCAAGCAGAGTTTCAATTTGGGATATTGAGCCTGTTGTGACTCCTTTTTATATCTGTCCTCCTCCATTTTTCAGGCCCAAGTTCCCTAAACAGCCAAGTTTTCCTGGTAAGCTACTTGACATTTAGCTCTCTTGTAATGTTTCAGAGGTTTAAAAAAGAAACTTGAACAAGGAGCCTATTTAAGGTTCACTATAGTTAAAACTTGACTCTGACTTGCAGGAAATATTGCAGTTTCCATTCAGTAATATTTCTGATTAAATATGGCTGGAAATAGGTCTAACTTTTAGTACATAAAGTATCAAGGATGTTTATCAACTTAAATCTTCCTCATCTCGACTTCCACAAGAAGGAAATTAGTCTACTGTAACTTCCTCGATATAATCCTCAACGGGGTAGTGCTTTTGCAGGTGATGAATCTGATATTGAAAATGCATTAAAGAGGGGGATGCCTTGGATCAGCGATGAGTTCGGTCTAAAAGATGCTCCAAGTTCAATATTCCCTGGACTAAGCTTGGTGCAATGGATGAGTATGCAACAGAACAATCATAATCCTGTTGCCCAATCCGGACTTCCCAATGTCTTACACAGTAATATTGGCACGGATGACCATTCTAAGTTGTTGAGCTTTCAGTCACCTACACCAGGTCTCCAGTTCAACAAACCAAACCAACTTAATCAGCAATTTGGTCAAATCCAGCAGCCACCATTAGCATGGTCCCAACAACAGCAGCAATCATTACAGTCTCCCACGAGTGCACAGCAGCACACGCTGCACCAGCAGCAACAGCAACACTCGCTGCAGCAGCAGTCACAGCAACATACATTGCAGCAGCCCCCACAACCACAACCACAACCACAGCTTCACCAGCAAGCACAGCAGCAACTGCATCAACAACAACGTGGAACCCAGCAGCAACAGTTAACAGTGAATTCGGCGCCAGTAAATCGTTGTGTATCCCCTAACCAGCTACCAAACCAAAGTTTTCCACAAGCTTCGATATATGCTCAGCTTCAGCAGCAACAGTTACTATCAGTCAGTAACCAATCACAGCTAAATGTTCTAAACAATAGAAATCCATTTCCTTCAACATCCTTGGCACAAGACTTTCCTTTTCAGCAACAAGCGAACCAGCAGTCTAACCTCTTGCAAAAATCCCAGCAGCAGCAGCAGACAATACCACAGCAAGCTCCACTACAATTGTTGCAACAGAGTTTGATGCAGAGGCCACAAGTACAGACATCATCACAGCAGAGCCTTACAGAGCAGCAGCTGCAACTACAGCTTCTTAATAAACTGCAGCAGCAGCAACAGCAACAAGCTCAGCAATTATCTCATGTAAGTTCTACTCTCGAGCCACGTATGCCCCAGCAACAACAGAACCGGCAACCACAAGATCTCCAGTTTGGTCATCAGCAATTGAGTTCCAACACCATGACCACAGCCACACATCTACAGTCACCTCAACATGCTTTCAACCAACTCCAAGGCCAAAACAAATCCCTGATAACAATCAGAGCACTTTCTGGTGCTACAGATGGCGATGCTCCTTCATGTTCAACCTCTCCTTCTACAAATAATTTCCAAGTTTCACCACAAAACTTCTTGACCAGGAACCAAGGGCAAGCTATACTAGTGGATGAGTCGGTAGTTGATCCATCTCAAGAGCAAAACAAATCCGAATTTCGAATGAAACATGAGCTACCCTTCTCAAAAAGTTCGGAGCAGTCTAAATACAAAGGTAATGGTAATGAGAACTTAGAGGCAGCCTCATCGACAACATCATACGGGTTGGATTCTAGTGGCTTCAACTTTTCATTGCCTGCATTATGTGCGGAAGGCGATGTTCAATCACATTCTAGGAACAATCTTCCTTCTGCAGCAAATATAGATGGATTGACTCCCGATGCTTTGCTGTCAAGGGATTATGATTCCGGAAAGGATATGCAAAACCTATTCTCTCCTTTTGGAAATACCCCTAGGGACATAGAAACAGAGTTGTCTGCTGCGGGGATCAATTCTCAACAATTTGGGGTTCCAAACATGTCATACCAGCCAAGATGTTCTAACGATCTTGCTGTTAATGATAACGGTGTTGTAAATAATAATTCGTGGACGAACCAGACTCAGCGCATGAGAACATATACAAAGGTCTGCCACACACATGCTTTGCTCTCTTTTATGTGTCTTTTCTTATTTCAAGTTTTCATATGATGGCGTAGTAGTGTTATATCTCATTCCTGTCATTTATGTTTTTAATATTGGTTTGCAATTATGAAGGTTCAAAAACGAGGCTCTGTGGGAAGAACTATAGATGTGACTCGTTACAAAGGCTATGATGAACTAAGGCATGATCTAGCACGTATGTTCGGAATTGAGGGACAACTTGAAGACCCTCAAAGAACTGAATGGAAGCTTGTGTATGTAGACCATGAGAATGATATACTGCTTGTTGGTGACGATCCTTGGGAGTAGGTGTTGACTTCTATAAAGTTGTATTATGATTCTTGCAGTATTATTTTTCCAAGATATTCATGTTTTCCTCATTTTTCTCAGGGAATTCGTGAGCTGTGTTCAGAGCGTCAAAATCTTGTCTTCTGCTGAAGTGCAGCAAATGAGTTTGGATGGGGATTTAGGTAATGTGCCAGTACCAAACCAAGCTAGCAGTGGCACTGACAGTGGTAATGCATGGAGGGGACACTATGATGACAACTCTGCTGCATCATTTAATCGATGAAGTTGTTCCCATTCATGAACTAACTTTGCAATACATTTTCAACACGATTCCGTTGAAGCTGTTAGCAATTCAGGTCACCAGAATGCAGCAGCTCGTGTCATGTTTTTTATTCGTGACGTGAATACATACCCTTTCGAGATATGGCAGTCCGTGCATATGTCTTCGGGGCACAGTTGATGTTAGATTAGTACCTTTACTACTTTGTGGGGTGTTTTAATGAGATTTACTGAGATCAGGATCTGTATCTTTATTCTTATTTGAAGGTTCAAATCTGTTAGTGAGTTTAGAATAGCGGGTTTCCATTGTTGAATTATTATTTTCTAGATCAGGTTGATGTAAATTAGCCTATTAATTTAGGCTTGGAAAAACTACAGGAAGAAAGATTCCTGTTGTACTAAATTTAACAGAAAGTGTATAGCTTTGACGGATGTGGAAAACTTCCGAGTTTTTATGCTCTCCTGAAGTATCTAGTAGGTCGATTATAATTTTATACAGAGATTAGTCCAAATTTGCCATAGAACTTCGAAATTAGTCATTTCTGCTCTGTTAAAAGTTTGTTTAAAACATCTATGTTGTTCAGACTCTTCGAAAATTTTGAAATAGTGTATTTTTTTAGTATCTGACACGGGTGCGGCATCCTTTTGGAGAGACCGCGCAACATAGCAAAACATGACATTGTTGTTATTAAACATACAACAACAAAACCGGTTAGGAAAAATTCAGTTCCAATCTTCAAAATCTGCAGCTTGCAATCACTTGTAACATACAAACATATCCATAAGGGTAAAAATTCCTCAAATCAAAAAAGGTAATGCGTTCAGAAAATTGATTCTACACTTGACATTAATCATTAATTTGCTGTGTTTGCCGAAATGTGAATGCAGCTTTCTCTTCCTAACCTTAATTTTTTGGTACAGAATAATTAACTCGATATCCAACTAAGATAGCACAGCCATTACATCAGACGCCCTGAGTGTAATGTAGTCGGAACCATCAGTGCCTTTGAATTCACTACCCGCGTATTTGGAGTAGAGAACTGTATTACCAGGGAATACTGATAGTGGTTTCCTGTTTCCTTCCTCATCAAGAGGACCAGGCCCAACAGCTATAACCTGTAATTTCAGACATAGAATAAGGTTTAGAACATCTCACAACCAATATAGGGAGAATAGATTAGGGATGCAGATCAGAGGCAATATTTATTATTGACTGCCAGTCAATCTTCTATCTCTTACCGCGCCAATTGAAGGCTTTTCCTTAGCTGCCTCAGTCAACAGTAAGCCTCCTGCGGTTTTTTCTTCAGCCTCGGCAACCTGACAGCAAATGCAACCACCAAGTCAACCAAAGAAAAATCAAAGCAGAAACAGACAACCAGCTGACTATGAAACATCAGATATCTTGCATACAAGGAAGGAATGAAGGATAAGATTGACAAACCTTGATTAGGACTCTGTCATTTAATGGCTGCAAATCCTTGATATCATCTGTCTCAAGAACACCGACAATATCATCCTCTTTCAGAATGAGGTGCTTTGATCCATCGAACTCCACCTCTGTTCCAGCGTACTTTGAGTAGACGACTTGGGCACCCGTCTATACACAATAGATCTTTTCAGTCAAACTTGATTTTCATGTATTTATCCTAGCTTGATTATATTATCTGAATATGATATTACCTTCACGCTAATGTCCACCTTAGTCTTTCCAGCTGAACGACCCTCCCCAACAGCAACCACCTCACCTCCTTGAGGTTTTGACTGGGCTGTTACTGGAAGTAGGATACCACCTACAGTCTTCTCCTCCGCAGTCTTAATCTTTACCAATACCCTATCGCCCAAAGGCTTAAGCGTAGTGTACTATAAGAACAACAGGAAGAAAATAAATATTTAGAGCATGCATGAAATTTTTCAGGCTAGAATTGGAAATTTTTTATTGCATGACCATTAGTAGAGACAAATCACCACATTTACAAACCAAACATCAGAACTCAACAAATAGTTCTAACTAAGAGCACAAGTAAATATCCTTTCTTTTTTCTTTTTCTTTTTTTTTGGGTGGGGTGGGGGGCACGCAATGTCTCTTTAACTAGTATAAGAGCAGAATATGATAGTGTAAGGTTACCCACAAGGGAAGGGGAGCCTTAAAGCAATGGTAAAGTTGGCTCCGTCCGTATGACCTATAGGTCACGGGTTCGAGCTGTGAAATCAGCCATTGATGCTTGCATCGGGGTAGGCCGCCTACATTACACCTCTTGGGGTGCGGCTTCCATGTACCCTTCGTGAACGCGGGATGCTTCATGCACCGAGCTGCCCCTTTGAGGTTACCCACAAGCTAACCTCATTAAGCCTCAAAATCTAGGGCTGGCATCAGCATTGACATAAAAAATATATGAAGCTGATAAAACTTAATTCTCAGTGAAGTATACTTGACTGAAGTCTACCAGTTATAAATCAAGAAACATCAGAACTAGCAACTATAACACTATTGTTTCCTCAAATCTGCCAAGGACACCATATTTCCCCGGCAAGCCCAAGTCACAAACTTACAACACAATTGAAGCCACAAAACAGAATGAAAAGGTCAATTACCCAATCCAACAAAAAGACAATACTTATCCGATCCATAACCATTTTTAGTTGAAGTTATTTGCTTCAGCTAACTCTTGCAAAATACTGAACCAAGACTTGATCTTTCTTTTAAAAAAAACAAAACTAGCTAACTAACACCAGATAATTTCACTAAATTAATCAAGAACAAGAAAACCAATATTCATATTGCACGCGACAACGTTCATTGACACAATACGAGAAGCAGCGAAAATACCAAAGACTCCCTAGTCATTCAGTTAAACGAAATGATGGAACTGAAACAAATAAAAGAAAAAGAAATAATGTACCTTAGGAGCTACAGTGGTGGCAGCCTTAACAACAAGACTCCGAAAAGACCTGCTATTCTGTTTCAATGGGGCAAAAGACGCAACCTTTACACTACCATTGGACCTTAACCCTTCAAAGGATACAAAACCCTTTGCACAAATTGATGATGCTGTTAGCTGAGTAGTTGCCATTTGTTCCTACACTCAATCAAATTAAACCCCAAAAAGATTAAAATGGTTATTATCCTCAAAACTCAAAATTAAAAGAGGAAAATTAACGTTAAAAATAATATATTTTGAGCAATGATAATAAAAACAGTACCTGAATTCGGAGTCAAAAAGAAGGCTTTTTTTCTTTCTTTTGAACTGGGGGTAGTGAGAGTGTGTGGTTAGGTTTGAAAAAATATAGAGTAGTTTGGTAAGAAGAGGATAACAAAACCCTAGAAGGTTCGAGAGAAAGATTTTGGCAGGCAAAAGATAAGATGTTTCTAGAATTTTCTTTTGTTTGTTTCTTTGCTCTTCGATTGGGCTCGGGTTAGACCCTTTGATATGGACCAGTATGACAATTGGGAATTTTACGTAAATAACCAGTCATATTAATTGTTTATTTTTCTAACCATATAGATAGATTATACATTAGTTCATATACAACTATACACATATAATACATATAATATACATGTATTATACATTTATCGGCTATTTAGTTTAAGTGGTAGGGACGCTGCTATTTGGGTTAATACTTGGACAATTTTTCCAACCTCTCAAGTAAGGATGAAGCCTAATTAGTTCTTCGGGCCCTAACCAAGGATTTATCAAAAACATCCTCTCTATCTCGGATATGGATAAGATTTATGTACATGTTATCCTCTTCAAACTCTACTTATGAAATTCTATTGGATGAGTTTGTTGTTATTGTTGCCGATCAAGGTTCCACTACTATAAATAACGTTGGATAGACCTTTTTAAAACCATTTTTTATATTTTGATCCCATTAAAAAAATATTGAGAAAATAGCTTCGCATTACAATTTTAAAGCGCACTCGCCCAGAGTTTGAACCTTGCCAGAATTTTGAAGTACTACAAATTCTAATGATCACCAACATTTTCAGCGCCAGAATTTTGAAGCACCAAAAATTTTGTTCATCATATTTTCATCCATTATTTTAAAATTTTCTGGTGATCCGTCATAGTTTGTAGCAAAATCCTTAAGATCAGCATAATTGTTGAAATTTTTTGCTTAGTGTGCTTTAGAATTCTGATGATCATGACGTATTTTAGAAAATTGAAAAAAATATATGACTTTGATCAAGTGGTGTGAGCGCAACGTATGATGTGCGGGTTTGACACACGTTATGGTATCGAACTCTCCCATTTTCAAATATATGGTATTAAGTGGGAGGATAGAGGAGCGAGTCCATTATTTATCGAATTTTGAACCTTGTGATACTTGCTTCGGGGATTTCTTAGTTAAAAAAGACGAGACACAAAAAAAATTGCTTTCTTGTGTATATATCAATCAAATGTGACAAAAAAAAAAGCTAACTTAGAGAATCTGAGTTGAAATTAGAAAGTAAAAACGTGAGAAAATGAAAAAAGATTATACATTAAAAAAAAAAAAATTATTAAAAGGTAAATATATTATTTAATTTAATGAGAGAGAAAAATTATAGTAGTAACTCACGTAATCCTAATTAAAACTTAAAAAACTTTTATTAATATATATATATATATATACACAAATTATATCATTATATATTTGCACTTCATATTTTTGGAGCCTCTAAGGCAAGAGTTTCCCCTGCTAAAACCCTAGAGCCGCCCTTGTTAAAGTTATTTTTTGCCGCTATTGTTTAAGTTATTTTTTGCAGTTAAGTTAAAAGGAGGCGCACAAATTAGGGCTACGAGTGACAATGACAGCTCCATAAAATTAGTGGCCTAAAGTGAAATTTAATAAAAGATCTTATACTTTTTTATTAGTATGTTGACACGCACGTATGCAAAAAAAAATAGTGTTGCTATTTTTTCATACTTGTTATTTATAGTATAACATGCTTAAATGATAAAGCACATAAGTTCACATAGTAGTATTATATTAGTAAGAGGTAACTTAAATAAATTAGATGTAAGACATGTATTTTCAATATGTTACATTTGATATTGTTGTAAAAAATATATTTACTAATATGAAGATCTAAGTAATTTAATTCAAAGTTCTAAAATATTTTTAGTGTTAAAGAGTAGATAGTATTTCTTTCTTTCTTTTGTCCAAGATTTTTTTATATTTTTTTTGTAAACTTTAATATTGTCTAACTTGAAATAAAATCATAAAATCTATTATTAAAAAAATTTAGGGACCTACATTAAAGCTTTAGTATCCTCCTAATCGATCCACATGCACGTTCATCGGCGGTGATCAATAAATAATTGTTGATCATTAATGAGGGCGGCTCAATAGAACTGGTGGCTTAAAACTAAAATATACTAAAAGAATCTGAAATTTATTTCATAAAATGACAACTTCGCTTCCTCCTCGCTTCTTTCCTGGCGACTAGCTTCTCACGTGGGCGGCTTGGTAAGCAAGTTATTTTCATCATCGATAAAATCCCTATCAATAATAGGACCGAATGGTGGGGAAGGGCCTCCTCCCATATAATATTGAGGCAATAAAAAGTAGTGAGAGAACATCATATAATATGTGGGTTAGGCGTAAGCCATATGGTATTTTCCCTATAAAATAAATATATCATTAAATGATTTGGTAAAATGATTGAGCTTATTATCGATCGTGTGTTAAACCTTATGATACTTGTCTTTGGAATTTCTTAGTTAAAAAAAAATGAGACACAAAAGAACTTGCTTACTAATATGTGGATCAATCAAATGTGACTTAGCTAATTTAGAGAATTTGATTTAAAATTAGAAAGTAAAATAGTAAAAAATATGAAAAAAAAGAAAGAAAAATAAAAATAATAAGAAGATAAATATATTATTTAATTTAGTGTGAGAAAAGTTTTATCCTATTAACTTATTCAATCCTACATCAGTAATTATATAAATATAAATTACATATATATTATAGTAGTACTTTATATTTTTGGGACCTTAAATATTTGGAGGCTTAAGGCAAGGGCTTCACTTGCCTCAACCCTAGAGCCGCCCTCGTCGAGTGAGAAAAGATGCAGCATGATGAGGTCATATGGCAAGTTATCAGGCACAAGCATTGCAGTTTCATGGCGAAGTCGGATTTTTGTTCTTAATTTGATTCTCAATTCATATACTATTTGTTTGACATATGGTCTTTATTTGATTTAATTTTTTATTCTTTTTTGCAATATTGACAGAATTGAGACAGGGATATTTTGCCGAAATCCATATAATGTAACTGGGATTTGCAACCGGAGCTCATGTCCTCTGGCTAATAGTCGGTACGCCACCATCCGGGATCATGATGGTATTTATGCACAGCTTATTTCTTGTCATTTTTGTAATGATTTACTAGAGGCTATTTTTATTTTTTTTTGCTTAATTTTTAGAAGAATAAGGAAATGGTTGTAATTTCGCTTTGGTTTTCTTAATATCTTGTTATTCTTACTACTTGTTCCCAATGCTTTTTCATCTACTTTCTAGCCTATAGTCTATCAGAAACATTCTCTCTGCCCTCCTAATGCCGGTGTAAGGTATGGGAACACACTACCCTCCCATACAACCCCCTTGTGGAAAGTCCTTGGTTTTGTTGTTGTAAGGAAATGGTTGTAATCGCGATCCTAGGGCATACAAGATGTATGAGTTAATGGTTTTGCTGGCTGCAATTGGAAACTTGTTTTATTTATGATCACTAATGAATAACTTGGCTGCAATGGAAAAATGGATTTTAACCTATAGGTTTGCGTTACTTGTACCCTTCCATTCCTAGAGAGTATTTTATACTAGTATTAAATGTTAGGTTCGAGTCGAAGATGTTTCTTTGGTTGTGAAGTGCCTGTCCTGTTTACCCCTTTTTGTCTGGCTAAGCGACTTGGGGGAATTACCATATACTTGGATTATACTGATTTATCATTTTCTGTCTGCGTTTTGAGCTATGAATCATGAGGGTGATTTTAACTTTTTCTTGATGGAATAAGCTAATATGGTCATACCAAATGTTCTGATATTCATAGTAAGAGGTCTAAAGAATCTATAGTCTGGTTTCATTGGAGGATTCTCCAAAACTGCTTGTTTCTGGTTCTGTAGTTTTTATTAATTACTGGAATTTTTTGTAGGAGGAATGAGAATTTTCTTTTGTGATCCGCTGATTTGTTTTTGTGCTATGCAGGAGTGTTCTATTTGTACATGAAAACAATAGAAAGGGCTCACATGCCAAATAAACTTTGGGAAAGAGTTAAACTGCCAAGAAATTACGAAAAGGCTCTTGAAATCATTGATAAACATTTGGTAATGCAATTAACTTTTTTCCACTTACCGTTGTATGCTTGTTGGTCTTCAAAGCAATAACTTCCCTCATCCCTCTTTCCCTCTCTCTCAACTACCACAGATGTACTGGCCAAAGTTTCTTGTGCACAAGGCAAAGCAAAGATTAACAAAAATGACTCAGATGCGAATAAGAATGAGAAAGCTTGCTTTGAAAACAAGGTTCGGACCTTCCTTCTCAGGAATTTGGTTTACAGTTAAAATTCTCTCCTAAATACTTAAATGTATGTATGCTTGGTGATTTATTGTCTCAAGTTTACTTTTCAATCTTACTCTTCTACTGTCTTGAGCATTATTATAAAGGAAATATAAGGTGCATGCTTGAAAGTTATAGATTCTTGTTTGTTTTATCAATCTGGCTCTTCATCCCGTTTCACCTTCTCTCACCCTGGCTTCCAGAAGAACGAATACAAACAAGTAATCTCTTGGCTTGTTAGATGCCCTCCAAGTAGACTGGTAGGCAGTGACGTTGCCAGGATTTTCATTAAGGAGAGTCAAAATATAAAGAAATAAACTCACCAAGAAGTCAAGGGGTGTCATTATATAGTACATATACATATTTTTTTAAAAATTACCTAGCTATACAGTGTAATTTTCCGGCGAAGGGATGTCGGTTGACACCCCTTTGGTGCATGTGGCTCCGCCACTGCTGGTTGGTGGATGAACATTTAGGCGTGGTAAGTTCAAATTTTAATATTTGTTCATTCGGGAGAGAGGGTGTGCTGTTCCATAAGAGCCTCTATTTGTCACATCTTTTATAGCTATACCAATGGACCACGATACTGGATAACATACACCCAATGTATGCTGAGTCATAATTGTCCCGTTTTATCCAGTTAGAATAGTTTAGTTGCAGCATTTACCCATGATGAATGTACTAGGTTTTGATTTAGTCTCTGGCTGTGTAACCCTTACTTTTTCGAGAAGGAACTTGTTTACTTCCATATTTTGGTACATCCCCTTGAGGAAATAAATCTTTGCTTATGGATGTTTGACTGAAAGTATTTTCCTGCACTCACTATATGCTTTAATTTGTTTTGTCTCCAGGGAGAAGATAATGACCACACCTAGGAAAGAAACGAAAAGAGAATCTCGCCGACAGGAAAAGGCTGAAAAAGCAGCTCTTCTTGATAAAGTGAGTTTAAGCTTGTAATTCTTTCCTTTGCTCGGGGTATCACTTTTTTCCTTGATTTGGCTGGTCATCTGGCTATTCCCTTTATAAGTCATGCCATTTGTACTCTGCAGAGCATTGAGAAGGAACTGCTGGAACGCCTTTCTAAAGGAGTCTATGGTGATATATACAATTATCCTGAGCGGAAGTATCTAGAGATTCTTGGTAGAGAAGCAATGCAGGTGGCTAGCGAAGAAGAAGATGAGGAGGTCTTGATCAAAACCCTTGTTATGTTGTCTCTTAAATATTGCCGTCTCCCTAGTTTCCCTTTCTTCTCTTGGTTGCTACCCCCCCCCCCCCTTTTGGGGGGGGGGGTTGTCTCGGTCTTGGATTCTGGGATTACCCTCCTCTGGCAAAACCTTTCTTAGTAAATTGGTTAAATTTGGCTGATACATTTAGATGAGTCGTTTATTCTTTGCCATTCTTAGTAAATTGGTTAAATTTGGCTGATACATTTAGATGAGTCGTTCATTCATTCTGCTATTGATGATTGAATAAGCAGGAACATGAAGTGGAATATGTTGAAGGCTATGATGATCTTGAAGAGGAAGATGATATGGAAGATTTCGATGGTCTTGGAATTAAAGACAGTGGCTTGGATGATGATAGTGGTAAAGTTCTTAATGGATGTGCTCTCATTTGCTCATCCTATTTCCCCCTTCCCAGTGTTTCATTAGTTCCCTAAGTTAATGGCCACATCACCCTTTGAGTGAGGACGCAATGCACATACTTAACTCAGAATTAATAGTCCCCCTAGGTTTACCTAAACACCAGGAATAAACTAGTTTGCATTTGAATTCTCGTAATGTTTAGTTGACATGGACAATACTAGGTTGAATTTGAAAAAAGAGAGCATTTTAAGTTGAAAAGAGTACTATTTGGAACAAATTGAAGTAGAAGTTGCAAATTTATGCGGGTCACATCCTTTTGGTGTATTGGTGCTGATACATTCATTTATTCATGTCCATTGTTTTGGCGAGGAAGTGTCTTGCAAAGCCATAATTGTGAACTAATTGTAAATCCGTGTGACTATGTGGCAGTTGGAATGGACGACGAGGATGATGACGATGACGATGATGATGATGAAGATGAAGAGGCTGTTGCAGTTCATCAAAAGAGGGGTAGAAAAGATTCTGTTTTATCTAGAAGAAGAGCAGAGAAAGATGAGCCAAGAGCAAATTCAAAGAAAAAGGCTAAAGTTCTTGTGGAGGTAAAAAATATTATATGCATAATTAGTTTCCTCTCGTGAGTTCTGCTTTTACACACTTCAATCTTTGTTATAACCCACCTCTTGACTATATCTTCTATAGGTTGAACACGAGGGTACGGGTGAAAGACGGACAGCAGTACAATGAGAGATATGCGCCAAACTCCGCTAGCTAGAATGAAATGGACATGTAAGCAAAAAGATCTTACTAATTTTGATCTTGTAATAGCAAATTTTGTAGTCATTATTAGTGTTCGAGTGGAATTGCGTACTAAGAGTAGCGTTATTGACCTTGAAGTTGTATTTCTTCTCTGTGGTCTCATATTATAACATTTGTCACAACAACATACCCAGTATAATTTCACAAGTTAGGTCTGGAGAGGGTAGTGTGTACGCATATCTTACCCCTACCCCATCCTACCCTGTAGAGGTAGAGAGGCTGTTTCCAAAGACACTTTGCTCATATTATAACGTTTGTAAGATCTATTTGTATCTGCTGCCACAGGTGTTTATGGTAACTACATTGTAGGCAAGCAATCTAATTCCTTAATGTTGAAATGATACTTTCTAAAGTTTATTAACTTTTAAATATTTAGTTTCATTATAATTTCGCACTATTGTTTTATATAATATGCGTTTGACAAATAGATATTACTAGTTCTACACTAGGGCCAATTTCTGATGATAGTACAAAAGCCCGAACAGATAATTTGAAGCCTATGCGTGAAAGTAGAAATAATTACAAATGAAAACATACTATATTTGTAAATATTTTTAACTCAGTTGTAGGATCTTGATGTCATGCAATAATAATATGAAAAATAAATTTATAATATTGTAAGTATTGTGTAAATATTTTATTGTATCATATTGTTTCATCATGCACTAATAATATAAAGAATAAACTTATAATATTGTAAAAAAAAGTAAGGTACGAGATAGAATTATTATATAAAAGGACATGGAATGATAAAATAAAATTATCTAATAAGTGCAAAATGAAAAATAAGGTAACAAAGAAACAGTCGTTCCATAAAATGGGACCTTTTGTCGTTACGTAATGCCGAATTCAATGATACGATAAAATAAATTTAAATTTAAAATATTATGTAAAGTAACAATACGATACAATACAACACAGAAACAACCATTCATATAAACTGTGTTTAGGGACATTCGCTGAGAGAGCAGTCCATCACATTCTCAGAGTCACGGATGAAGGCTAATTGATAGAGTTTTTTTTTTTTTTTTTTTTGGGTTTTTTATCCGGTATTCGACATTGACATTGGGACACGACTAAATCCAGATTTGCGCTGGAAAGTCGCACATTGGGGGGTAAAGCGCTTCCTAACAAAGGCGACTCCATAACCAGGGACTCGAACCCGAGACCTCTGGTTAAGGATGAAGGAGTACTTACCACTCCACCACAACTCTTATTGGTAATTGATAGAGCTTTAGATGATAACCAGATTAATGAATATATATATATATATATATATCTTAATTTTGCAAATCGAATAGATTAATCGTAAAAAAACTAGGTTGTATGCTTATTACTAGGTTGGTGCAGCCCGTGCAAACACATGCCAACATTATTTAATTTGAGTGTTATCTAATTGCAAATATAGTTAGGGCTGCTTATCGGGCGGATTGAGCGGTTAATTACACTTAACAATTTGATTTAACGGTTATCGACTTTCAAATATATTAATCCGCTAGCCACCCGATAAGATATCGGGCGATTAGTATTGATTTAGCTCTTATCGGGCGGTTTATTGGCCTAATTCAATCTATATTGCGTCTATTAATTGTTTGTTAACCGCCTAGCATACAAATTCAGAATAGAAAATTACACATTGAGTCCAGACATACACGTCTATTAACGCCTACATTAGAATGATGTAGTGTGTGTAGAGTGAAAAGATGAAGCAATGGCTGCCAACTTCATCACATAGAAAAGCAAGAATATGGATGGGAATCACTGTACCACTCATTATTTATATGCATTGTAGAGCGATCATAATCATCAAACATGAGAAAACAACATTTTCTTATTCATTACATACAACAACATTATACAAGTAGCCTAGTAATGTTTCAATGGAGGAAAAAACTATTGTTTCCTTATTGATTTAAGATCATATGCTACTGAATATCCATTCAACTAAACCATTCAAATTGCAGAAAGAGATCATACAGTGGGGTACACATACCTGATGTCCCTAGTGTGTTCCGAAGTCTTCATTAGGAGCTATCGTCAACTCAATCTCATGTTTAACTTAGAGATAGACTACTGAAGAGTCAAGAGTGAAGAGTGAAAGTGGAAGGGTTTTTGATATTTAATATATATATGGATAAAAATAAATTCTTAACGGCTTAACAGATTATCCGTTAAGAAAATTGAATAATCCGCCGCCAAACCGATAAGCCGTTAATAAAAAAAATTCAATATGTTCCCCGTCCGTTAAACCGTTAACCCGATGCCAATAACCCATTAACCTCAGGTTTCAGTTCGATTTTCGATTTTGGTTCGGTTTTGAACACCCCTAAATATAGTAGAAATTAATGATGTAAGTATGGAATCTAGTAGACAATATTTTATGCTAAGTGATACACACTTATTTACCTACATTTTGAACAAAATCTACATTGTTTTGGTCCATGGGAGCATCACATTAAGGGATGCTTAAAGTGCCATAACACTAACAATATGTGTGATATAACTATTTATATATGCGGTGTTTGATCGTTTCTCTAGTCCTTTTTTTAGTATTTCTTGACCAAAAATATCAGCAAACAAATAAACATATTATAAATTAGAAGGTTACATATCATAACGGAAAAATATGATAACGACTTAGGTAAGCAACAATAAGAAGAAGTTGTTTAATAATTAGTAAAAGTCAAAGTATATATGAAACATAAAATAATTAAAAGTTACAATAAACTTTGTAGCTTAAACATTTCAATTCATGCCAAGAAAGATCAATCTGAATCACTGGTGATTTAAGCGTGGCCATAAAAGTAAAAGAGAACGTAACATCAAAACAGAACTTGAGATGTTGAGTAATCTAATACATTCCAAATATAGTATATACATTACTAATACCTGCATGAGCTATCCCAAACAATGTACAAAAGTAAGTTTGCCCTCTCCAATTTTATGACTCCTTTGATATATTTCTAGGCAAACTAAAAAGATTATTAATTATTGAAATTAAATAAAGGACAATTTCGTGGATTATTCATAGTGAGTTAATTTGAATATTTTATTTACATGAACTGAGAATCCAAATAGAAATACAATATAATCAAAAAGTTAAAAATCACAAGAAACACCGTATAAGAGTTATGCGAAAAAAGATGTTTAGCCAAGAGGATCAATTATATAGTTGGCTACTATTCAAGAACCAGTTACCACATCCTCTCTTTTCATGCAATGTATTATTACCGACCAAACCTATTATTAATTACTATTATATATTCCACATTTATAGTATAGTTTTATATCTCATTATTTTGGTAATACTTTCAGTATCAGAAAGTGTAGCAAAATGAATATTTAGTAAAGTTTTAAAAAAGCATTAATTGGAGTCTAGATTTGTAATCAAGTATGTGTCACCACGATATTTTTCGAGTATAGGTGTTCTTTTAGACGTACAGTAGACTTGAGTTACTATTCTCAAGTAAGAAAGCAACAAATGAAACCTGCACAAAAAGTACAAGTTGTGTTCACCCATTCTTTAGCTTCTCAAGAAGTGTTTTTGAGAAAATAAGTGATGATTTCTCTCCCCCTCACTCGTTTTTCTTGTGTTTCAACTTTCATTTGGTTATACACTCAAATTGTGTTGAATTTCAGAAGAAGACTAAATTTCAAAACAATCATTTCCGAGCACAAATGGTTTTTTTCCTCCCAAACTAATATGCAACAATTGCAATAGGTTTATGCTGGTTGGTATCCAAGATTTTGAAAAAATCTAGATTTGTAATCAAGTATATTAACCTCATGTCGTCGCGACATATTCCGAGCAGAGGAGCATCCAGAAAGCAGTCGCAAAAGTGAGCTTAACCGCATTTAGAACAACATCAAGATGTAACTTTACTTGCATCCCAAAATAGTAGCAAAAGATGTTCAATTTTTTATTTACTTCCTTCCGCATCCTCGATGGTGGCTGGCATTTGTGAGGCGACCAAATTAGTTTTGTCCATTAAAGACAAAATAACTAACTCTCGTGGCACTATCTTATTGTTTCTTGTAAACAACTTTTTTATCTGAATGTTGAAGATCTTGCCGGTCAGTAGCTTTTGCGCGTTCACAAGAGGCAGCAGTATCCTACAGTTCCAAAAATTTCAATATGTCCCCCGTACGGTGGCAGAGTTACCTCGCGGTCTCCTAAGCAGCTATTAAGATACACCTAGCCACTGTACGGTGCACTGGTACCTGGATCTGCACATGGGAAAAACATGCGCAGGAAAGGGCGTGAGTACTCCACATTCGGTACTCAGTAAGTGCCAAGCCTAACCCCAATCAAGTAGTGACGAGGTCAGGTTGAGGCTCTACTGAGTTTTAAAACAAGTCAGTTATAAATTTAAACAGTGAAACATAGATAAGGAATGATAAACAAGATTAATGGAAACTGGAAGAATTAATAACAGAAAGAGAGCCCTCGGCTCAGCACAACATATATCTCAACAGCAAATATGCAATGCAGTACAAGGAGAAAGCTCCCGGATCTTAGTCCGTAGTCCCAATTTAAATATGCTATGCAGTACAGGGGGAAAGCTCCTGGATCTCCGTCCGTAGTCCCAATTTAACTATGCAATGCAATACAGGGGAAAGCTACCGGATCTCAGTCCGTAGTCCTAATTTAAATGTGCAATGCAGTACATGGGGAAAGCTCCCGGATCTCGGTCCGTAGTCCCAATTTAAATATGCAATGCAGAAGTATGTCGGATACGACTTAATTAAACGGTTCAAGAAAAACAACAGGCAATAATAAAGTAAAACTACCTAAGCATGGTGCAACTAGTAGCACATAAGAGGAAATCATGTAAGGACATGTAGGCATGCTTATTCTTAAGCTAACTACTCAGTTAAGACAGGAAACAGTAATATAGGAATGAAAATGAATGATTGCATGGAAGGAAAAATGGAATTTTAGCAATAATGACCCGTGTACGCACTCGTCACTTCACGTACACTGCGTCCACGTAACAAAATCAGTATAAAAACTCCTAAGGGGAAGTCCCCAACACAGAGTTAGGCAAGCCACTTACCTTGATTGTGCTAATCAACTCAATACCACGCTCTTGCCACGAGTATCCAACTCCGGGTGACCCAAATCTAGTCAATTCGATTGCCTAGTGTAAATATCATTTCAAGGAATCAAAATAGCTAATAAGTTCGAAGCTAATACGTGAAATTAGGAAATTCGCACAAAAAGTCTCCCCGGACCCACATCTCGAAATCGGGTGAAAATCATATTTTCCGGACACTCATTCACTTACGAGTCTAACCATATAAGAATCTCTCAAATCGGAGGTCAAACACCCAATCAAAACTCAACAATTCGGTCTATGAAGTTCATCCAATTTTTTTCATTTTCTACCCAAAATTTTCGAAATTAAAAGTTGAATTTAAGATTGGAATCACGAAAATTGATCTACAATGGATAGAAATCACTTAGGCCTCATTTGTTTGCACTTAATGGAGGTCTGAATCTTAATCATTCAGATCTCAGACATTAAGTGCGTTTGTTTTTAAAGTCTGAATCTTAATTATTCAGATCTTAATCATTAAGTGTGTTTGTCTTTTTACTTCACAACCACTTAATGAGTCTGAATAGGTCTATATGATTAAGATCTATAACAGAAACTTAATTTCATTAAGATGCTATCACATATTTATTATTAACTGCCGCCACCTCCTATCATTATCAACTACCACCATGTCGCCACCACTGCCATACTCAACCATCACCACTACCCCACCACCACCACCTCCACTACTACTACGCCACCATCATCCTCAATCATAGCTGCCACCATTATCGACCATCACCACCCACTATCCCTACCACTCCGAACACCATCATTCTCACCTACAATCAACACTCATCCACCTCAACTACCACAATTGATCACCCCATCACCATCAACAACCACAATCACCATCAACAACCACAACTGACCACCCCATCACTATCAAGAACCACAGTCGGCACAACCCATCATTATAACCTACTACTATCCACCCACCATCTTCCTAAGTCACAACTACTACCACCACCCGCAATTATTAATTATCACCATCTACCACCACCATCCTCAATCATAATCGCCACCACTACCAATCACTACTAGCTACTAGCATGAACCACCATCATCAACCAAAATTACCACCAACCACCACCTCCAGTCGGCATTCACCCGTTAGCTATCACCACCAACAACTATCATATTTTAAAAAATTATATATTTTATTGATAGAATATAAGATTAGTTATTTCATTTGAATTTTATGTTTATTAATTTTTAAATAATATTTTATACATTCAGATGTTAAAAATCAAACAGTCTTAATTATTTTTATTCATATCTTAATACACATCTTAATATATCCAGATGTGTATTCAGATTCAGATGTCTTAATCTTAATACACGTCTTGATATTTAGATGTGTCTTCAGATTCAGACGTCTTAATCTTAAAAAAAACAAATGAGGCCTTACCCAAGTTACCGAGGTGCAAAAGCCTCCAAAAATTGCCCCTTTCGAGCTCTCAAATTCAAAAATGGTGAAAATAAGATAAACCCTCAGATTTGGATCTTTAAAAGACTACCCAGGTATTTCTTCTATGCGATCGCGTACAATGAGTCGCGATCACGGAGAGTATTCCACCACGCGCCTAAAATCCCTTCATCGCGTTCGCAATTACAGGTTTGCGATCGCGAACCTTTTTCCCTCACAGCTATGCGATCGCGTAAGGGGCCACGCGACCGCGTTAAACAAACACTGACCCTTCCTCAGACCTAGAAACTCCTATGCGATCGTGATCTGTGATGTGCGATCGCGAAGACCAAGGTTCCCTTACTCTGCGATTGTGATTGGCCTTGTGCGATTGCAAAGAACAAATCGCAGACTTCCCATACTTACCTTATGCGATCGCGAATGTAATCCTGCGATCGCAGAGAACAAAGAAGTGCGGTAGAAAAATCAGAAAAATCTGCTAAGGCTATTAGGCCAAAAATGCCCGTTTGGGCACCCGAAACACACCCGAGGCCCTTGGGACCTCAACCAAAATTACCAACCAACCCTAATACCTCATTCAAACTTGGCCGAGACTTAAAAACACATCTCATAACATCAAAATCATAAAATATGCATAGGTTCAAGCCTAAGAACTTATGAAATCTAGAATTCACATTCGATGCCGAAACACGTCTAAACTTATTCGAATGACCTCAAATTTTTCACACAAGTCATATTTGACATTATGGACCTGCTGTCGCTTTCAGAATTCCATTCCGAGTCCGATATCAAAATTTCACCTATCGGCCGAAATCGCTGAAATTCTAACTTTCGCCAATTCAAGCCTAAATCTACAACCGACCTTGAAAACACATTTCGAACATGTTCCTAACCCCGGAATCACCCAATGTAGCTAACGGAGTCGACGGAATTCCATTCCGGGTCTGTCTTCACTCAACTCTAGCTACGACCTGATTTCAAAGGCTAAAATCCACATTTAAGGACTATGTGTCCAAAATCACTCCGGATTTTACCACTCAATACTCCGACAAGTTTCAATAACATAAATAGACATGGGAGAAGCAGTTATTAGGGGATCAGGGCGCTAACTCTCAAAACGACCGATCGGGTCGTTACATTCTCCCTCTCTTAAGAAAATCGTTCGTCCTCGAACGAGTATAGAGACATAACCGAAGCTGTGAAAAGATGAGGGTACTGTCTGCGCATGTCCTGCTCGGTCTCCCAAGTCGCCTCCTCGATCAGATGACCCCTCCACTGAACCTTGACCTTGGCAATATTCTTTGACCTGCACCTTCTGACCTGTCTGTCCAATGTAGCCACAGGCTCCTCAACATATGATAGATCCTTGTCCAACTGGACTGAGCTGAAATACAAAATATGAGTCGGATCACCGTGATACTTCCGTAGCAAGGAAACATGGAATACCGGATGAACTCCTGCTAGGTTGGTAGGCAAAGCCAACTCATAAACGACCTCCCCAACCCGCTGCAACACCTCAAAAGGTCCAATGAACCTCGGACTCAGCTTACCCTTCTTCCCGAATCTCATGACGCCCTTCATAGGTGATACCCGAAGCAAAACCCGATCACCAGCCATAAATTCCAAGTCACGAACCTTCCGGCCCACATAACTCTTCTGCCTGGACTGAGTTGTGCGAAGTCTCTCCTGAATCACCTTCACCTTGTCTATGACATCCTGAACCAATTCTGTACCCAACAATCGGGCCTCGCCCGACTCAAACCATCCCACTGGAGACCTGCACCGCCTACCATACAATGCCTCATACGACGCCATCTGAATGCTGGACTGGTAGCTGTTATTATAAGCAAACTCTGCAAGAGGCAAGTATCAATCCCATGATCCTCCGAAATCCATCACACATGCACGGAGCATATCCTCAAGAATCTGAATTGTGCTCTCGGTCTGCCCGTCCGTCTAAGGGTGAAAGGCTGTACTTACCTCTACTCTGGTGCCTAACTCCTGTTGAATGGCTCTCCAGAATCGTGAGGTGAACTGTACAATCACCCAAATAACATCGAACTTCTTCAAAGTCTGAGGAAGTCCAACCACGAAGTCCATGGTGATCCGCTCCCACTTCTACTCTAGAAGCTCAATCTCTTGAAGTAACCCTACCGGTCTGTGATGCTCATATTTGACTTGCTGGTAGTTGAGACACTTGGCCACAAACTCCATTATATCATTTTTCATCCTTCTCTACCAATAGTGTTGTCTGAGATCCTGGTACATCTTCAAGGTACCCCGGATGAATGGAATACCACGAGTTATGGGCCTCCTCCAGAATAAACTCTCGAAGCCCATCCACATTGGGCACACAGATCCGACCCTGCATACTCATCACACCATCATCTCCTATAGTCACATCCTTGGCGTTACCTCGCTGAAACCTGTCCTGGAGGACCAGAAGGTGGGGATCATCATACTGGCGCTCTCGAATGCGGTCATAAAGAGAAGATCGAGCCACCACACAAGCTAAAACCCGACAAGGCTCGAAAGGTTCAACCTCACGAACTAACTGGATAAGGATTGAATATCTAAGGCTAAGGGCCTCTCAACTGCCGGAAGATATGCCAAACTCCCCAAACTCTCCGCCTGGTGACTCAAGGTGTCGGCCACCACATTGGACTTCCCCGGGTGGTATAATATAGTGATGTCATAGTCCTTTAGCAACTCCAACCACCTACGCTGAAGCAAATTGAGATCCTTCTGCCTGAATATGTGCTGCAAACTCCGGTGATCCGTGAATATCTCATAGGGAACACCATATAAATAATGACGCCATATCTTTAGGGCGTGAACAATCGCTGCCAACTTGAGATCATGAACATGGTAGTTTTTATCATGCACCTTCAACTGCCTGGATGCGTAGGCAATCAACCTACCGTCATGCATCAACACCGCTCCCATGCCAATCCTCGAAGCATCACAATAGACTGTATAGGACCCTGAACCTGTGGGTAATACTAACATTGGAGCTGTAGTCAGCGCTGTCTTGAGCTTCTGAAAGCTCTCCTCACACTTCTCAGTCCATATAAAAGGTGCACCCTTCTGGGTCAGTCTGGTCATGGGCGCTGAAATGGATGAAAATCCCTCCCCAAAACAGCGATAATACCCAGCCAAACCGAGGAAACTGTGGATCTCAGTAGCTGAAGACGGTCTAGGCCAACTCTGCACCGCCTCTACCTTCTTCGGGTCTACCTTGATCCCATCCGAAGATACCACATGGCCTAGGAATGCAACGGTCCTCAAGTGCTGCTCATGATCCTCCTGGGACCGAGAATATACCAGAATGTCATCAATGAACACGATGAAGAAAGTATCAATATAAGGCCGAAATACGTTGTGCATCAGGTGCATAAAGGCTGCTGGGGCATTGGTCAGCCCAAATGACATAACAAGGAACTCATAGTAGCCATATCTGGTCCTAAAGACAGTCTTCGGGATATCCGGCTCCCGAATCTTCAACTGATGATAACTCGAACGCAGATTAATCTTGGAGAACACCCTAGCACCCTGTAACTGGTCAAACAGATCATCAATGCGAGGCAATGGGTACCTGTTCTTCACGGTCACCTTATTCAGCTGCCGGTAGTCAATACACATACGCATCGAACCATCCTTTTTCTTCACAAACAACACCGGAGCACCCCAAAGTGATACACTGGGCCTGATGAAACCTTTGTCAAGCAACTCCTGAAACTGCTCTTTTAACTCCTTCAACTCAGGAGGAGCCATGCGATAGGGAGGAATGGAAATGGGTTGAGTGACCGGCAACAAGTGAATGCCAAAATCAATATCTCTATCGGGCGGCATACCCGAAAGATCAGCTGGAAATACATCAGGATAGTCCCTGACAACTGGAACTGACTCAACTGTAGGGGTCTCAACACTAACATCTCTCACATAAGCCAAATACGCATCACACCCCTTCTCGACCATCCGCTGAGCCTTAAGAAAAGAAATGACTCTGCGGGGAGTATAATCTAAGGAACCTCTACACTCTAACCTCAGTAATCCTGGCATAGCCAGCGTCACGATCTTGGCATGAAAATCAAGAATATCATAGTAGGGAGACAGCTAGTCCATACCTAAAATAACATTGAAATCTACCATGTTGAGTAATAGTAAGTCAGCTCTAGTCTCAAAACCACTAATAACAATCAAGCACGACCGATATACGCGGTCCACAACAAGAGAATCTCCCACATAAGTAGAAACATATAGAGGGGAACTCAAAGAATCCTGAGATATCCCCAAATGTGAAGCAAAGTAAGAAGATACATATGAGTGCGTAGAACCTGGATTAAATAACACGGATGCATCCCTATGACAAACAGGGACAATACCTGTGATGACCGAATATGAAGCAACAGCCGCTGAGCGGGCTGGGAGAGCATAATATCTGACCTAGCCTCCCTCTCTAGGGCGACCTCGACCTCCCCGACCTCCACCTCAAGCTGTTTGAGAGGGTGGGGTAGCAGCTGGAGCTGGAAGAATAGCTGGAGGACCCGGTGGAAGACGTGGGACCTGATAAGTCTGAGGTGGTGCACCCCTCCTAGCTCTAGGGCAATCTCTGATCACTGATGAGGGTCACCACATCCAAAACAACCCCTCGGAGGACGTGGCGGCTGCTGCTGACTCTGAACTGGCCAGTGATAGCAGCTCGAGCATGAGGCACCCGAGATATTGGTGATGCATAATAAGGCTCCTGAGGTCTAGGAGGAGCTGGAATACCACTGGATGCTCGAAGAGCTGAATGAACGGGGCGACTCACAAAACCCCTATCATAGCGTGTTTCTGGTGCACGGGCTCCTGAAGAATGACCAGTCTCTCGAGACCTCTTGGCCTCTCTCTCCTCCCTGTCCCGGGCTAACATAGTCTCAATCCTCCGGGCAAAGGTATAATATTCCCTCTAACAAAACTTAAAAGACACATAAGCAACCATGTCGAAACTTATGCTCTTCTAATATATATAAATAAAATTTGAACAAAAATTCTTCAAATTCTTTTGGTAAGAAAATGGCTAAAAACGTCTCCAACCTTACACTAAATATTACACCAAATCCTATGTTGGTGTAATATTTCGTGTTTTGGTGCTTCAATCCAACACCATTTTGGTGTGTGTCTTCCAGAAAAGCATCAAACACAGCTCTTCAGAGCAACCATGCTGAAAAAAATTAAACCAAGGAAAGAAACTGAATTTGTTTTCTTGATTTTAATTCATCTCCGCAACCAAAAAAAAGGAAATTTACCAATTTCAGCCATCAAAACACTATCTCGAAAATCTGTCTTTAATTCATTCTATTTTCATGAATTTGAAACAATAAAGAAGGAGAAACAGATAGAAAGCAACAAAATTGATGTTACCTGTAAGTTGAAGAGATGAGGAAGACCGAAGATAATCTGAGAAGCTCTGTAAAGAAATTGGATAAAAACCCACATCTGGAATAACATAAAAGTTACATGTAGTAGTTGTGTAGGTACAAAAACGCCACGTATAGGGATAAGCTAAAAAAAACATCTAAGGTGCGTGACTGTTCAATTTTTGACATTAGAAAACACGTTTCATTAGATTCTGTCAAAAGTCTAATATGTCTTCAAACAAAACTTAAAAGACCCATAAGCAACCTTGTCGAAACTTATGATCTTCTAATATATAGAAATAAATATTTACCAAATATCAAAATTTTCAAATTCTTTTGGTAAGAAAATGGCTAAAGCCGTCTCTAACCTTACATTAAATAATACATCAAATCCTATGTTGGTGTTTTGGTGCTCCAACCCAACACCATTTTAGTGTGTCTTACATAAAAGCATCAAACATAGCTCTTCAGTGCCACCACGGCGAAAAAAATTGAACCAAGTAAAGAAACTGAATTTGTTTACTTTATTTCAATTCATCTCCGCAACCAAAAAAAGAAAGAAAAAGAAAAAAAATTCCCCAATTTCAGCCATCAAAACCCTTACTCGAAAATCTGTCTTTAATTCAATCAATTTTCATGAATTTGAAACAAAAAAAGAGAAACAGATAGAAAGCAACAAAATTGATGTCACATGTATGTTGAAGAGATGAGAAAGACCGAAGATAATCTGAGAATCTCTCTGTAAATTGTGATGTAAAGAAATTGGATAAAATCTATATCTGGAATAACCTAAAACCTACACGTAGTAGTTGTGTCGGTAAAAAAAGGGCACGTATAGAGATAAGCTAAAAAACACATCTAAGGTGGGTGGCCGTTCAATTTTTGACATTACAAAACACGTTTCATTAGATTCTGTCAAAGGTCTAATATGCCCTCAAACAAACTTAAAAGACACATAAGCAACCATGTCGAAACTCATGCTCTTCTAATATATAGAAATAAAAATTTACTCCTTCCATTTCAATTTATGTGAACTCATTTGACTAGGCACGGAGTTTAAGAAAAGAGAGAAGACTTTTTAACTTGTGGTATTAAATAAAGCACATATATTTTGTGTGTCTATAAATCATTGCACAAATGTAAATTATTTCCAAATAAGCAAAGAGGTCATTCTTTTTGGCACGGACTAAAAAAGAAATATGTTCACATAAATTGAAACGGAGTGAGTACCAAATATCAAATTCTTTTGCTAAGAAAATGGCTAAGACTGTCTCCAACCTTACGCTAAGTATTTGTGATGACCCAAAAGGTCATCCCGTGTAATTTTAGCTAAATATGTGTTCTGAGGCCGTGAAAACCTCCTTATATCTCACCTCGATTTGCGTGTGCAGCCCGGCGTATAGCCGGGGAGCCGTTATGTGAAAAAATTGATAAAATGATATTTTTGTGTTGAAATTTGAATAAAGTTGACTTTGGTTAGCATTTTTGGTAAACGGACACGGACCCGTGATTTGACGATCCCGGAGGGTCCGTAGGAAAATATGGGACTTGGGTGTATGCCCAGAATCGAATTCCGAGGTGCCAAATCCGAGAAATAAGTTTTTGAAGAAAATTATTTTCTGAAAAATATAAAGGTTTTTGAAAATGAGATTTGATGTGAAACCTGTGAAACCGGATCCGTATTATGGTTCCGGAGCCCGGAACAGGTTCAATATGTCTTATATGTGTTATCTGTGAAATTTGGTGAGAAACGGACTTAGTTTGACGTGATTCGGATCGAAAATGGAAAAATTAGAAGTTTTTGAAGTTTAAAGGAATTTCATTGATTTTGAGGCTTAATTCGATGTTTATGATGTTATTTTGGTGTTTAGATTACTTGAATAATTCCTTAGGAGGTTTATGAGGTCGTGTGTGTATTTGGTTTTGAGCCCCCAGGGCTCGGGTGAGTTTCGGGTAGGCGTCGGAGTGCAAAAAGTCTTAGAAAATCTGGTGTAATTGCTATCATCTGGTGTCCAGGGATTTACCCGATGCGAACGCACTCAAAGGGGAGCGAACGCACAGGGTTATAGAGGTTATGGGGGTCACGGTCAATTTGTTCTGTGCGAACGCACCTCATTGGATGCGAACGCGGAGGGTATGTTTGGGGACACTGTGCGAATGCACCATGTAGGTTGCGAACACACAACATAAGAGGGGTACCTAGGGGCTGGGTGCAAAATACCCTGTGCGAACGCGGCCCCACAACCGCGAACGCACTATTCAGTAAACCCAAGTCTCCGCGAACGCAGCCTGGGGCCCGCGAATGCGGAGAGTAAATCTGTCCAGTCATTTTAATACCCAAAAACAGAATCCATACGGGACTCACCCCATTTTTCTCAAACTTCATTTTCCCCAACCCTCTTAGGCGATTTTGGAGCATCTCTTCCACTATAGCTTCATAGGTAAGTAATTCTAACTTCATTTTCCTCAATTGTCATCAACCATTATTAGATTCTAGGCCTAAAAATATAGAATTAAAGGGTAGAAATTGGGGTTTGGGTAGACTGAGGGCTTTTCTAATTTTTGGAAATTTGACCTCGTTTTGGGATCGGATTTCAAAATAAATTGTATATTCGGGCTCGTGGGGGAATGGATGATAGGGTTTTGGTCCGAACCTCGTGTTTCGACCAAGCAGGCCCGGGGTCGAATTTTAGAATTTTTGGAAGAATGTTGGGAAATCTATAATTAGGCATTGAAATTGAATTGTTGAGTAATTATTGATGTTATTGAGTCGATTATGTCTCGGAGTCGGATTCGAGAGGAAAAGCAGTGCTAGTGGCTTGATTTACATTCTTGGAGCCGAGGTAAGTGTTTGGCCTAGCCTTAGCTTGAGGAAATAGGTGTTGAGTCATATGTGCTACGTGTTATTATCATGTTCAATGTATAGGTGAAGTGACGAGTACCTATACATTGTTGTCATGCATGCCCGTGAGTCATTTCTTACGGTATATGTGCCTTTCTTCGATATTCACTGTGTTATGAAGTAGAATTTCGTTTTGGAGAATATTTTGTTGTTGGAAATAATTGGTTGTGGACACTGTTGATTAGTTATTTGGTTGAAGATCATTTGGTTATGTTGTATATTCAGTGAGATTGGTTATAGCTGTGTCCCTTGCCGGGACGGTAATATTTCTGTTATTGTTCCCTTGACGGGATGTTGTGATTTATGGTTTGTACTATGGTTTTTTCCTTGCCAAATTGTTATTCTTGATATTGTTTGGGTGAGGAAGAGCGTAAAGCACGAAGGGTGATGTCGTGTATTTATTTATTGCATTGTAAGGATAAGAGTGTAAAGCACAAAGGGTGATACCGTGCCATGACTTTTATATTTAAAAGCACGAAGGTTAATACCGTGTCGTTTCATTTATTCATTGCATTGTGAGGATGAGGGTAAAAGCACAAAGGGTGATGTCGTGCACTTGTTCTGGTGAGGATGAGAGTAAAAGCACGAAGGGTGATGTCGTGCACTTGTTTTGGTGAGGATGAGAGTAAAAGAACGAAGGGTGATGTCGTGCACTTGTTTTGGTGAGGATAAGAATAAAAGCACGAAGGGTGATGTCGTACACTTGTTTTGGTGAGGATGAGAGTAAATCACGAAGGGTGATGTCGTGCACTTGTTTTGGTGAGGATGAGAGTAAAGCACGAAGGGTGATGCCGTACACTTATTTGCTCTATGTGTTTACTTCCTCTTGCTATGGATGCTACTTAAACTTTTGCTTCGTTTATGTGACTTATTACTTGTTTTCCCCTTGTCCCCAGCATGTTCTCCCTCGTCTTACACTTAACTGTTTATTTCATGTCGTCCTTTCTATTATATATTATAGAATTGCACAGGAATTTATTGTTTGTCGTGTCCTAGCCTCGTCACTACTTCGTCGAGGTTAGGATCGACACTTACTCAGTACATGGGGTCGGTTGTACTGTGTTACACCTCCACTCATTTATGTTGTGCAGATTACGGAGCCGAACCCAGTGGACATTGAGCGAGGGAGTATCCTTCAGTCCACAGCGACACCGAGGTAGTCCTGCAGGCGTCCGCAGGCCTTGGAGTCACCATCTATTTCCTTCCTTCTGTCTTACCTTGTATTTCTAGACAGCTACACTTGTTTATTTCAGACTCATATTTTTAGTAAATCTTAGACTGTCTGTTAAAGCGTGACACCAGTTCTAGGGGTATGAGTAAGGAAATTTCATAAGATTTATTATTTAAGTTGTTGAATTTCTTACCTTCCGCATTCATATTTCCATTTGTTCTTGTATTTCACTTTTAAATTCTAAATAACAAAGGAATAAATCGGAATAACCAGTAACGTTGGCTTGTCTAGCGGGTTCAACGTTAGACGCCATCACGTCCTGAAGGTGGGATTTCGGGTCATGACAGTATTACACCAAATCCTATGTTGGTGTAATATATGGTGTTTTGATGCTCCAACCCAACACCATTTCTTACGCCATTTCGGTGTGTGTCTTCCAGAAAAGCATCAAACACAGCTCTTCAAACACAAGACTGAAAAAAATTGAACCAAGTAAAGAAACTGAATTTGTTTTTTTGATTTCAATTCATCTCCGCAACCCAAAAACAAAGAAAAAGAAAAGAAATTCACCAATTTCAACCATCAAAATCCTAACTCAAAAATCTATCTTTAATTCAATCTGTTTGCATGAATTTGAAACAAAAAAGAAGGAGAAACTGATAAAAAGCAACAAAATTGATGTTTCCCGTAAGTTAAAGAGATAAGGAAGAACGAAGATAATATGAGAAACTTTGTAAATTATGATGTAAGGAAATTGGATAAAAACCCACATCTGGAAAAACTAAAAGCTACATGTAGGTTGTGGAGGACAAAAACGTCACATATAAAGATAATCTCAAAAACACATCTAAGGTTGGGAGCCGTTCAATTTTTGACATTAGAAAACACGTTTCATTAGATTCTGCCAAAGGTCTAATATGCCCACAAATAAAACTTAAAAGACACATAAGCAACCATGTCAAAACTTATGCTCTTCTAATATCTAGAAATAAAAATTTACCAAATATCAAATTCTTTTGCTAAGAAAATGGCTAAGACCGTCTCCAATATTACACTAAGTATTACACCAAATTCTATGTTGGTGTAATATATGGTGCTTTGCTGCTCCAACCCAACACCATTTCTTACGTCATTTTGGTGTGTGTCTTCCAGAAAAGTATCAAACACAGCTCTTCAAACACAAGACTGAAAATTATTGAACCAAGTAATGAAACTGAATTTATTTTATTGATTTCACATCATCTACGCAACCAAAAAAAAAAAGAAAAAAATTTCCCAATTTAAGCCATCAAAACACTAACTCGAAAATATGTGTTTAATTCAATCTATTTTAATGAATCTGAAACAAAAAAGAAGGAGAAACAGATAGAAAACAAAAAAATTGATGTTACCTGTAAGTTGAAGAAATGAGGAAGATCGACGATAATCTAAGAAGCTTTGTAAATTGTGATGTAAAGAAATTGGATAAAAACCCACATCTAGAATAACCTAAAAGCTACACGTAGTAGTTGTGTAGGTACAAAAAGGCAACGCATAGAGATAAGCTCAGAAACACACCTAAGGTGGTGACCGTTCAATTTTTGACATTAGAAAACACGTTTCATAAGATTATGTTAAATGTCTAATATGCCCTCAAACAAAACTTAAAAGACACATAAGCAACAATGTCGAAAGTTATGCTCTTATAATATATAGAAATAAAAATTTACCAAATATAAAATTCTTCAAATTCTTGTGGTAAGAAAATGGCTAAGACCGTCCCTAAACTTAAACTAAATATTACACCAAATCCTATGTTGGTGTAATATTTGGTGTTTTGGTGCTCCAATCCAACATCATTTCTTACACCATTTTGGTGTGTGCTCCAGAAAAGCATTAAAGGCAGCTCTTCAGTGCCACAATGCCGACAGAAAATGAACCAAGTAAAGAAACTGAATTTGTTTTCTTGATTTCAATTAATCTCCGCAACCAAAAAAAAAGAGAAGAAATTCCCCAATTTCAGCCATCAAAACCTTAACTCGAAAATTTGTCTTTAATTCAATCTATTTTCATGAATTTGAAACAAAAAAGAAGGAGAAACACATAGAAAGCAACAAAATTGATGTTACCTGTAAGTTGAAGGGATGAGGATGACCGAAGATAATCTGAGAAGCTCTGTAAATTGTGATGTAAAGAAATTGGATAAAAATTCAAATCTGATATAACCTAAAAGCTACACGTAGTAGTTATGTAGGTACAAAAAGGCCACATATAGAGATAAGCTCAAAAGCAACCTAAGGTGGATGGCCTTTCAATTTTTGACATTAGAAAACACGTTTCATTAGATTCTGTCAAAGGTCTAATATGCCCTCAAACAAAACTTAAAAGTCACATAAGCAGCCATGTCGAAACTTATGCTCTTTTAATATATAGAAATAAAAATTTACCAAATATCAAATTCTTCAAATTCTTTTGGTAAGAATATGGCTAAGGCCGTCTCCAACCTTACACTAAATATTACACTAAATCCTATGTTGGTGTAATATTTGGTGTTTTGGTTCTCCAACCTAACACCGTTTCTTACACCATTTTGGTGTGTGCCTTACAGAAAAGCATCAAACACAGCTCTTCAGTGCCACCATGCCGAAAAAAATTGAAGCAAGTAAAGAAACTGAATTTGTTTTTTGATTTCAATTTATCTCCACAATAAATAAAAAAATCCCCAATTTCAGCCATCAAAACCTAACTCGAAAATCTGTCTTTAATTCAATCAATTTTCATGAATTTGAAACAATAAAGAAGAAGAAACAGATAGAAAGTAACACAATTGGTGTTACCAGTAAGTTGAAGACATGAGGAAGACTAAAAATAATCTGAGAAGCTTTGTAAATTGTGATATAAAGAAATTGGATAAAAACTCACATTTGAAATAACTTAAAAGCTACACGTAATAGTTGTGTAGTTGTAAAAAGGGCACGTATATAGATAAGCTCAAAAACACACCTAAGGTGGACAACCGTTCAATTTTTGACATTAGAGAACATGTTTTATTAGATTCTGTCAAAGCACTAATATGCTTTCAAACAAAACTTAAAAGACACATAAGCAACCATGTCGAAACTTATGCTCTTCTAATATATAGAAAGTAGCTTGCTTGGCCAAACTTCTAAAATCGATTTATTTTGAGAAGTGTTTTTCTTAAAAGTACTTTTCAAAAAAATGTCTTTCGTGAGAAGCAGTTTGTGTTTCGCTAATTAATTTAAAAAATATTTTTGAGCAGTAAATAGTGTTTGGCCAAGGTTTTAAAAATTATTTTTAAGTGTATTTTTCTCAAAAATACTTTTCGGAAAAGTGTTTTTGGAGAGATGTTATTTTTTTTTCTGCTTTTCAAAAACTGCTTCAGCTTCTCCTCAAAAACATTTTTTCATCTAAAAACTTGGTTAAACACCGCAATTTTTGGGCAAAAGCACTTTTGACCTAAAAAAGAAATTTTTGCCAAAAAAAGCTTGGTCAAACAGGCTATAAGCGAGCCTAGTTCTTTCATTAATACTTCTTCTCTTCCAATTTGTGTGAACCTATTTGACTGGGTACGAAATTCTAAAAAAATAAAAAATTTAGAATTTGTGGTCATAAACATGTTAGAAAGGAGTCGAGAATATTTGTATAGTTATAAAAAATTTTTATTAAAAATAATATTAAAATTTTAAGCTAAATTTTAAAATTTAAAAAGAGATTTTTTTTTTTTTGAATGAACAAAAAAACTTCAAATAAACTAGCGGAGGAATTTTTGGGAAGATAAAGTAGTTGTTTCTAGTAAACCCTCGACGAAGAGAATAATTAAAAATCGGTGGTTTGCAACGCAAGTAGTAAACAAATTTGGCATTATGCGTTTCGCCGAAATTTTGCAGCTCATCCCCACGTGTCAATCATTCTCTTAAAACCAAGCGCCACGATCGGCACACATGTTTCCGTCCAAGAAACATTACTCAAAAATAGTCAAAATTCACAACCTTACGTGTCCTTCGATTTCTCAGCCCACGTTTACCCTCTCCTAGTCCTAGATATAAAGGAATCAACAAGCCTCAACGCGGAGAGAACAGAATCAAAATTCTCTTCTTCTTTTTTAAATTCACAATTTTGCTAAAATGGTGAAATCTAAAGGAAATAAAGAGAAAAAAGATAACGGGGAGCGTTACAAAGGTGTAAGGATGAGGAAATGGGGAAAATGGGTAGCAGAAGTACGGCAACCAAAGAGCCGTGACAGAATATGGTTAGGATCTTACGATACGGCGGAGGAAGCGGCGAGAGCTTACGATGCGGCGGTGGTTTGCTTACGTGGGCCGTCGGCGACGATCAATTTCCCAAATGACCCTCCACTCATTCCGTCGTCAGCGGCTAATTGTGATCAGCAGTTGTCGCCGTCGCAAATTCAAGTGGTGGCGTCGAGACACGCGCGTAGGGCTTGTGAAGCAGCTGTTGTAGATTCTAGATTACCAGCTGTGGAAACTGTGTATTTTAGAGATAATAATAATTCAGAGTTTGGTTGTTCTTCTTATAATTTGGCTACGAGGGATAAAACAAGTGGTGGAGATGGTGAAGTTTTGCATGATAATTTATTTGATAGTGCTAGAATGTGGACTTTCTGATTTAAAAGAAAAGGCGTATTCCGGTGCACGAGGCATTCTCACGTTTATGTTGGCTCCGGAAAAAGATGCACCCCGAGAGGATTTGTGATATAGACAGCTTGGAGACGAGACTGAGTGTTAGTGGACTTTTTGATTAGTAGTAAGATTAATTAAGCACCTTTTATTTTCAACTTTTGCTAAACTGTTGCTTAATAGGTTTATTATGGTTACCCTATCTATGTACTGGACTAGATATATATTAATTCTAACTTGCAAGATCAAGATCAAGTAAATTATTTTGCAAGGTCTACTTTGTTGTCACTTGTAACTGTCTTCTTTTTTGTTAGGGACATTTTTCGGTAAAATTTAGGGGTTATAACGGATGGAATATTATATGTTCTCGCCTCGCCTCTGTTAAAATTAGAAAATCAGAACAACTGTTAGAAGAAATAGAAAATGTATAAACGATAAGAAATATTTCGAGTCTATAATTTTCTTATGTATTGTTAAGGAATTTTAATCCCCTCACAAGTTGTCAAGGTAATGGAATAACCTTCTTGTAACAGTGGCAATACAAATTATAGGATACCAACAAACTCAAAGAACGGAGCAAACTCACACTTACGAATTTGAGAGAGAGAGAGACTGCGACGTAAATGCATTTTTTTTCAGTAAGTAGAAAAAGAAGTCATGCATCAGAATTTATAGATAATTATTGGAAGAGGAGGAAAAAGTATCTGTTCAAGAAGGAAAACAACGTTCAACAAAGGCAGCGTTTTTTGGATTTCAGTTAATTTCGTTAATGAACTGACTGATATTTAATTAATTATTAAATAATTAATTAAATAAATTTTGTCCAAAAAATAATCGTATCGATCATTTGACGAAGCGGAAGCCGAGCGAGCGACGGCGCGAGGATTCATCCTCTAACTCCTTTTAAGAGTTCTAAAAAGTGATCATATATTTATACACACAAGTGTTGTTGTCTTTCACCAATTACAAAGTTCATGACAAAAGCTCACTTGATTCAAATTTTTATTTATCACCATTTTCCAATTCACACTCTAGACTTTTAAGCCCAATGCTTAAAGTCTTTAAGCCCAATACTTAAAGTACAACATTATAGTCATATTGTATGCTTTAGACGGATTGATATATATATATATATATATATATGATTTTAAAGAGAAACCTCCTTTGTAACGCCATGAAAGTAATTAAATACTCAATTTATCGTTTTTCTAGATTTCAAACTTATTAGTTTTGATCATATAGTCGAATTAAGTTTTTAAAATAAAATTAATATATTTAAAAATTTCATAAAAGTGTAAAATTACAATAATTATTACTATAAAATATTTAAAAAGTATGTGAAAAAAATTACGGTCAAAGCATTGAAATTTGAACTTTTATGATGAAAAATGTATTTGATTCTTGAAATTTGAACATAAATTGAGACGAAGGGACGGAGAGCATATGAAAAAAATTACAGAGGGAGTAGTTAATCCTTCTGGAGTTGATATTTGTGTAGGAATAAAATTTGAAACTGAAAGTCCAAAGAAAAAGTTTAGGGGCAAAATTGTGAAAATACAAGTCTAAACTATATAACGTATAATAATAAAGAAAACCAGACAAAATTGAAGCTAAACTTTATGGTACTCATAAAAAAAGAGTTAATTACGACTAAGAATACAATAAATGAAAACTAAAACGAACTATATATGTAAACAGAAAACTGAAACTAATCTAGTTGCTAGAAAACTAAAATGTAGCAACAATTGTTTAATACTAAATTCATCTAGCACACAGCCTCAACAATAAGTCTCTTGGCATTATTTCCACAATTTGTCGATCCAAAAACATTTTCCGATGCTGGCACTGAACATTTCTCTTTTCCAACACATTCCTTTTCAACAATAGAAACAACATCATTCTCACTGGAACAGCTACTACCTTTGTCAAAAGATCCACAAATTCCATCTGTTTCACCAAAATTAGCATAACGAATTGCAGTAATAGGACGACCATTACATGACAATTCCATAGTTTTATTCTCATATGCATTTCCACAAACTGTTCCAACTTGAATTGTTTGGAAATTAACTAGTGATGGATTTCCACCAAATTCTTCAAACAAAACCAAGGAATTTTCGTCGCTTTTCAAGAACGAACGAGGAACATGGTACCTATAACAAAATGGTAAGTAACGTGTTATTATACGGTTAGTGCATAGAACAAACTTAATTTCTTATATATAAAAAGACAAAGTGAAAAAATTACCATCTTTGAGTAGGTTCACCACAACCAGAAGCACATTTATCAGGACCATATTTACCACGATAATCACATAAATCAGTAGAGCAACCTTCCTCTGCTGCTAAATAACTTGGCCAATAACGACCTATACTTTCACCATTAATCCATGCATGTCCCTTGCCCAAACCTTGCAAGTCTACAACAACTGGATCATTCCCTAGTGGAGCTTTGAATGTTGTCTTGTACCAAGTCATCATTCTATTGATCGGAACATCTTGAGAGAACCATTGTCCATTCTCAAACTTAGGGTTTCCAGAAAATAACTTATTCTTAATACCATTCAAATCTACCTTATATGACCATTTGTGAGAAGACAAATCCTTAATCACACTCTCATCTCCATTCTTTCCAATTATTTCAACTGGACCAGGAATTCCACTTTGAACTGTATCAAAATGAGCTCCATAATTCTGTTAATTTACCACCAAAAACAAAATATTGTCAACATTAAAACCATTTCATTTTTAGTAAGAATATTATACAAAAATAAAATATATATATACCTGTAATCCAATAGTAGCACTAAGCAATGATATATGATTCCTGCCAGGATTCAATTTAACCTTCTTCTCAAAAACATAGTTGAATATTCCATATGTTGCCCATTGAGAACCTACATTATTTTTTTAATAAAAATCAATAGTAAGACTTAACAAAGACAAAAAAATAAAAAATAAAATGATTTCTTACCAAGATATTGGCCATTGACATAAGCATGAAGAATGTGGCCACTGCCATTAACTCGAAGGGTCATATTATCACTCCAGATTGGATCATTCTTGCCAATATAGACACTATTTCATATTTTTCAGTATAGCATGTTAGTTTGCTGATATAAAACTCGTTTTAACTACGAAAAATATCATATAAATTGAGACAGAGCGGTTGGTTAATATATAATTAAAGTGTCCATATATATAGAAACTTACTTAGTCATGTACCACATGTAATCACTAACATCATTACCAACTTTTTGATCAACCAATTCATGAGCAGAAGATTGTCCTCTTCCAAGAACCACAGCTTCATCAATCTTCTGTGGCCTCCATGACCATTGGAGAGAAGCTGGTTCATTTTCAGCATCATTTGATTTCTTCACCATAACTGAAGTTTGAGTATTGACCTATAATACCCCAAGAATATAATTTCATGACCAAAAATCAACAACAAAAACAACAAACTCAGTATAATCACATAAGTCAGATTTGGGGAGGATAGTGTGACACAGACCTTACCCTACATTATAAAGATAAAGAGACTACTTCGAATAGACACTCGACTCAAAAAACAGTGAAAATAAAGCAACAAAGCAACAACCAATTGTGTAAGTAGTGGCGAAGCCAAAAATTATATTTAGGGTGTTCAAACTTGAAATAAGTAAAAAGAAAATCTCCGATAAAGGGTGCTCAATTTATGTTATATACCATTAAAATCTAATATTTACCTATATATATAATGTATTTTTCGACCAAAAATATATACGCAGACCTTACCCCTACCTGATAAGGTAAAGAGGCTATTTCCAACGGATGCAAATGACACATGTAATAATGAATAAAAAAAATAAAAATAGTCCTAGCACAACTAGATAAGCAAAATCAAAATAACTTAATTAACAAGATGTCACCCAATAAATTGGAATGTACTTAACGTTCTATTTTAGTGATCTTTACGAGAATAGCCAATCAGAATTACTGGTTACTTTTGTAATCAGAATACATAAATTATATACCGATTATATTACCTTAGCTGTGTTGTAAACTTCAGTCTTGCAATCTGGAAGAATACTAACAGACCAAGCTGGCACATTGTATTGAACACCTTGATAAGTAATGGTTGCATCTGTCGTCTCATTTGCATTGCTAAAGAAGCAACTTGATTGGCCATCCAAAGCATAAATAGTGACCTAAAATTGCATTTAAAAATTTTTATTAAAAAATATACTTTTTTTTTCAAATCTACAAAATAGGAAAAATTGATAACATGATTTATTAATATACCGCAACAGAATTTCCAAGATCAGAGTTGGTAATATTTCCACTGGTAAGAGTTTTCTCCATTGAATGTAACACATCATGAAGTTCCTTTAAATGACCATATTTTGGCTGTGCCAAATTTCCTTCAAAATATAAACACAATACAATTAATTTAACGACGCATTAATATTTATAAAAAATAAAAGACAATTCAGTGCACAGACTCGCTTTTACGCAACGTCTTGTAATAGAGAAATTTAAAAAGAAAAAACGTACCAAATTCGTCAAGTGGTGCATTGTAATCGTATGTAGTAGTAATATATGGACCCCCAGATGTTCTACCAAAATTTGTCCCACCATGGTACTGAAATATTAATTTAAAAAAAAAATTAACTGTATATTGCTATTGCAACAAATCGAATTAATACAAAACATAGAAGAACCAATATATTATGAAAAATAAAAGAAGGAATAAAATATTAAATAGAAGATTAACCATATAATAGTTTTGGAATGTGCCACCAGTTTGGAAAAATCGTGCAACAGAAAAAGCAACATCCTCAGCAGTTCTTAAAGGATCTTTGCCACCCCAATTCTTGAACCTGTAAAAACATAGTCAATTGTGAATATTAGTACTTTATTAAATAGCATACTGATTGAACTATTTATAAAAATAACCAAATCTACGAAATAAATTTAAAAAAACATACCATCCAGTCCAGTTTTCAGTCCACATCTTTGGGGTATTTGGATTGCTAGGTGTAAAATCATCGCAGTACCAACCATTGCATGTGTTTATCTAGAAACAAACATTATTTTATTACACCAAAACATTAAAAGAAAACAAGAAAAAAAGCAGTCAGGCGCACAAAGCATATCACATTCACACACAGAGTACAGAAAAGGGCTGAACCCTAATTGAATTTGACACAAACAACCAAACGTGATGCAAGCATCAATGACTGATTCCACGATATGAACCCGTGAAGTATAGAGAGAAACATCTCACGTTCATGCAGATCTAGGGAAGGGCCAAACCTAATGGAATCTGACACAGACATCCAATCGTGATGCAAGCACTAATGGCTAATTCCACAATATATGAACCAGTAAAATATAAAGAGAAAAGCACCTCACATTCATGCAGATTTGAACCCGTGAAGTATAGAGAGAAAAACATCTTGCATTCATGCAAGGTTAAGAGAAGGGCCAAATCGCATAAACAATCTACCCTAATAAGATTACCAATGGATGATTCCACAACTCAAACCCGTAAACTATTGAGAGAAAATTACCATGGATTGGGGAGCATCAGGTTGTTGGCACATGATCCAAGGAACTCCAACATCAAGTGATTGAGCAAAATTAGCACACCAATCAACATAAGCTTTTCCAGCGTCTCCATAAGATGTTTGTACGTTTCCATATTCATTCTCAATTTGTGCTAGAATTATTGGACCTCCTTGAGATGCAAATAGCTTCTCTTGTTTCACCATATCAACTATTAATTGAGTAAAATTTTGCATCTCGTTCTGTAATAACAACATAACATTAATTTAATATTAGATATATTCAGGCCTTAACAAAAATTTACACGTAGTAATTTAATTTAATAACTCTCATAAGTTTAATTACCATATAAACTTGGTTGGCTGTGCGGAGCTCAATTCCAGGCATATTGTGTAGCCATACTGGAAATCCTCTGAATAAATATTTACAATTTTGTTATAAGTAAATTAAAAAGGAATTACGTACTATGTTATATTAAGAAGAATTTATTACCCATAATTCCATTCAGCACAAACATAAGGTCCAATACGAAGAACAGCATAAAGTCCTTCATCTTGAATTGTTTTCAAAAATCTGATGAGATCCAAATTCCCAGAAAAATCATATTGGCGACGAAGTGGCTCATGTGCATTCCAAAACACGTAGGTTTCAATTGCATCCAATCCACCTTCTTTTGCTTTCTTTATCAAATCAGGCCACATCTACCAAAAACAAACATAACATAACATTAAGTTTAAACAACAATAACCGCAACAACGACAAAAAAAACCAGTAAAATCTAGGGAAGATAGTATGTACGTAAACTATATTCCTACCCTAGGCAGAGACAAATATAGAGTTGTAACACCGGGTTCAACTGAACCCGGTACTTCCGACGCGAAGCAAAGATTTATGTATAAAAATTCACTAAACTTGTAACAAATAGTAGGTTTGAACCCATAATTTTAAAAATACAATGGGTTCATGGCAAAATTTCTTCACTACAAAAAAAAAAAAAATTAGCTACAAATGTCATCGCTAATCTATCGTTAAACGCTCGTAGCTAACAGAATTTCTTGATAATCCATTACTAATCCGTCACTAAATGAGATTAGCAATAAATTTTTTTGTTTAGTTACAAAATTTGTCCGTCGCTAAAACCTAATTTTTTTAGTAGTGTTCATAATTGAACCTATAGAACTTAAATCATGTATTTGTATCTGACCCTAGGAAGATAAAGAAGTTATTTTCATAAACTCTCGACTCAAGAAAAAATGAAACCAAGTTTAAACAAACTTCATAAATAAATAAAAAGTTATAAAGCAAAAGCAAACATGCAATCATATATAATTTCCATACAAATTAGAAAAAAGCCAATTAACGTAATGAAAATAGTAAGAAATTAAGGCTTTACTTGAGCAGTGCTCCTAGGGTAATGAATGGAGCCAGATAAAAGAACTCTTCTTTCACCATTAATGGTGATGGCTCGTCCGTCATGAGAAACTTTATAAGCACGAATACAGCTAATAATTAAAAAGAAAAAGAAAAAGAAAAAACAACTCTTAAACGAAGCCATAGCGGCAATAGAACTGATTTTGAGAAGAAAAACTAAACACTGATTTTATGTGTTTTTAGACAGGTACATATATATATAAGAGGCTAAGAAGTTAGAATTTTAGTTGAACTCAAATTTCATTGGAAAATAATGTATATTAGGAAAAGATTGGATTTTAATAAAAAAATGTATCCTTATCCTAGGTAAAAAGTAATTCTACGTAGTCTAGATAAACGTAGGAAAACATTGGTAGGTATTTTCAAAATTGTAAGCCAAATCGATTTTGGATAAGACAATTAAAGGAAAAGAATATTACCAAACCTCTAAGTTACCATGTATTCTTTATTAGGACTAATATGCAAATAATATTGTAACTGTATTCAGTGAATCCTTTTCTCCTTCGACCCTTCACCTTTTAGGACTCTACTTCCTCATTTTTGTAATCTTATCGCAACTACTACACAGTTAAACCTCTTTATAACATTATCTCTATATAACAATATTTCTTTGTAAAAATCTAGCTCTTTTCGAAACCAATTTTTATGTTATGTTATAAATTATGTTCTCTATAACAGCACTTCGCTGACTGTACGAGAGAAATTAGGATTTACAACCATATTTAAAACTGTTAATTAAAAATTAGTCATAGCATCAAAATTAGTCCAAAATTAATCACATTTCATGCGAAAATAAAATTGAGGCAAAAAACCTTAATTAAAATTCGGGAAAAAAATCAGCACAATATGCTGGAATTATAAATAAAAAATTACATATGAAATTTCAGAATAATGTGATGGGATTCATAATGTGCTGGAACTCCAACATAATACGGTGAAGTTTTATACACAGGAGTACCATAATCAAGCATATAATGATGTATTATTTTCGGGTTTTAGCTGGATACTTTTGTTCAGATTTTATCTTTGCACTAAATAGAGGCTATTTTTCAATTGCTTTACAAATATTGATTATTTTCAATTATCAATCCCAAAACTAATCAACCTATCATATTTTGACGATGAAATTATATGGTTCAAAACTGCGAACTTTTGGCTTAAGACGTTGAATATGACCACTGGGCTCTTCGATCTAGTTCATAGTCAAACCATTAGTAGTAGCATTCTATTCAAGAATTAATCCAAATAGCGCTCATCTAACCACTTAAACTAAAAATAGTCGGTGGATGTATAATATATACATAATTTAAGTATTTTATGTGTATAATTGTGTATAATCAATAAACAATCTACCTATATTGCTAGAAAAAGTAAACAATGAATATGACCGGCTATTTATATAAAACTTACTCTTCTATTTCTAACTGCTGAGCCCATGAAACTACCTCCGGTGCCCAACTGGGGTTGGCTTTTGACAACTAATAGCCCATTAAGCTTTAAGTTTTTTTATTTTCCCAAAAGATTAGAGAAATGTAATTTTTAATTGTGGCCGATAAAATTATTTTTTCTATAATATGTATTATATACATATTATCTTTATATTTTTCCCACAAAATTAAGTATTTTTTTACGCAAATAGCCTGTAGGATTCACTGCTTACTTTTTTTAATCAATATTAATAGATCATATAACAATTAGTTATAATTACTCATATATTATATATAAGTTATTATTATTAGTTTAAATAATTGGCTATTATTTAGATTAATTCTTCAAAAAGATCAATAGGAACTTCTTAGGACCGTTTGGCCACAGATTTTGCTAAATATTTGCCACATTTTTTTGGCAAATACATGTTTGTTCATAAATTTTATTCATATTTTGGCAAATTCCCAAAATTCAAAGCCTAAAATATTACTATTATATTTTTTTATAATTTCTCAAACTTTTGTATTTTATAAAAGATCCCACCATTTATTATTTTTGTAATAACATTATTTCGTCTTCTCGGTCATTTGATAGTGTATTATATAGTTCATTATTACAATGATAATTTTGTACTGAATTTATTTATGTTCAGTACTATGGTTTGTAATAATGATGATGAATGTTATTTATGAACGTATTGTTGGGTATTTGTGATAGTTTTTAGAAATTATATATTTATGTCATGTTTCATATTTTTTTTTAAAAAAAAAATATATATATATTGAAAACTGATGTCCAAACACATTTTCCATCTTTAAATCAAAATTTTCCAAATTAAAATTTTCAAAACGAATTTAGAAATGTATAACCAAACGCTAGCTTAATTTTCCTAATGAATAAAATTGAAACCAAATGGCCCCTTTTAGAGATAAGAATGAAAAGAAAAGGTTATGTCATCAATTACCTTCTTTATTAGTGGACCCAGACTCTTTTTTATTTTACTAAGACCCACACCCTATTCGACAATGAAATGTCGAAATGACAAATATTATTTTTTAATTTTCTTATTAGAACTCATTATGATGGTTTTTACCCAACTAATTTTTTTTTTATTGAATTGAAATAATGACCAATATGATAGGGACATCAAAAAACTTTCAATGGTGAAATATTAGAAGGTTTGACACCTAGCTTTGGTATCTGAGGCTCAAGTTGCTAATTTATATTATAAAATTTGTGTATAGTAATTGATAAAAATTCTTAAAATAATTGTTAGGAGATATTAAAATCTGGTCAATAAAGCCTGTGAACTGAGAGTATATATTTAAAATGGAACATCTCTTTCATAATTGAAGAAATTGTTGTGTGTCAACATCATTCCACCTTGACCTTTTCATTTCTTTCAATTTATTTTTTGAAAGAAGCTTCGGAGCAATGATAAAGTTGTCTTCGCGTGACTTATAATTACGAATTTGAGTCATGGAAAGAGTCACTAATGCTTGCATTATGGTAGACTGTCTACATCACACTCTTTGAAATATGACTCTTCCCTGCACCCTGCATGAATACGCGATACTCTGTGCGCTTGGTTGCCGTTTTTTATTAAAATTCTTTTTTCTTAGAAATTCAGGTGATATTATAATTGATACTCCCTTTGTATAACCAACTTATCAGGTGAATTCTATTTCCATTATCCTTTTCTCCTCTTTCGCTTCCCTTGTCTCCTTTTTAATAGATTTTTTAAAATTAAATACTCTTTCTGTTTCCATGTTATAGAAAAATGGAAAAAAATAGTGAAAATTTATAAAACAAAAATTTGTCAACAGCTAAACTCTCTTTCAATTATAAAGTGAACGTCGCAATCTATAGAGTAAGTTCACGTGGTTCTACGAAACCTCCCAAAAAACAGTATAAACCACGTACGCAACGAACGAATGGCTCCAACTTAGGTGCCGGGTGTCCAACGCAGCTGCTGTTTGAAGTAAATCAACGGCAACTCTCTTTTCTTTCTTAGCTGCCCATATTGCCCTTTTAAAACCAAATTATGATATTCTTTCTTCTTTTGTAGTATCTAGATGAGCTTGTCCATACCTCGACTAATTGCATAAAATACGTGGTACTTTCTACTAATAACAAGTATCACATTCATCAAAGCTTTGATAGATTAAAAAAAATGTAGATTGAATTTGTGTTAATTAATTAAATCAATAATTGAAAGGAATTATGTCCAAAAAGATTAATCAATAAATCGATCTTTGACCAAATCCAAACCCGAAGCCGATCCGAGCGACGTCAACGACGACGCGAGACTTGTATTCTTCTTAACTCTTTAAGAGCTAGAAGAAGAACAATTGTATATATACTCATCAAAAGTCCTTTCTTCCTCCAATATGGGACAATGTCCATTTGCCAAGGAGGGAAACTCAAATATTTCATTTTCCCTCCATTTCCCATTTTCCCTCTTTAAGCTACACCAAGCTTAAAATTAAGTTACACCAAGCTTAAAGCCCCACAATCCCCCACATGAGTGGGGGATGGCTATAAAATAAAGAAATGCACGGACGCGTGTGTGTTTTACATGCAAGAATTAATTGCTTCTGGATAAATAGGTTTCCCTTTGAACTTTTCGTAGTGAACTTATATTGGATATACTCGGTCAATCGGTAGATTTGATATCTTTGAATCGTCGAGCTTTGTTGTATACCTAGACAACATAAGCCACACAATCAATCCTTAACCATCTATGGTTCTCACAATTGTGTTCGTTTCAGCCATGAACACCGTCTGGTTTCATGAGTGCTTAGAGAATGGACATTTACTTTCGTTCTCCTTGAAGCAGCTTACACTTCACACGCACATAAGTGATTCCTAAACGTGTAATCGTATAGACACACTATCTGGTCATATAGCTTTAACCTTTATTGACTCATCAAAAATCCTTAATGCTTTACCTCGATTCTTGAACATTGTCTTCATCACGAGAATGGGTTGAGTTATTTGACAATGTTGAACCGTCATTCATAACTTTGTTTGATCTCTTTGAACCTAGCTTTTGGAATCTCCAGTCTGCTAGGTAGAGTTACCGCCATGATGACTTGTCCTAGGCCTTAAGCCCTTTCCCTTTGATGATCTTTCAACTACCTCTCTAGATAGAAATTTTGTAAGTGGATCTGACACGTTATCTCTTGACTTTACGTACTCAATTGTGATAACACCACTAGAGAGTAGTTGTCTAATGGTATTGTGTCTCCGTCATATATGACGAGATTTTCCGTTATACATAACGCTCCCAGCCCTGCCTATTGCCATTTGACTATCACAATGTATACAAATAGGTGCCAAAAGTTTGGGCCAAAATGGAATTATTTTCAAGAAATTTCGGAGCCATTCGGCTTCTTCACCGGCCTTATCTAAAGCTATGAATTCAGATTCCATTGTAGAACGGGCGATGCACGTTTGTTTGGATGATTTTCAATACACTGCTCCACCCCCAATTGTGAAAACATATCCACTTGTGGATTTAACTTCAGATGATCCGCTGATCCAATTTGCATCACTATATCCCTCGATCACGGAGGGATATTTATTATAATGCAAAGCATAATTTTGGGTATGTTTCATATATCCCAAAACTCGTTTCATTGTCACCCAATGTATTTGATTGGGTTTACTTGTAAGTAAACCGACTCAGTTTGCTAATAGCACATGCTATATCCGGTCGCGTACAATTCATGATATACATCAAACTTCCCAATACTCTTACATAGTCTAGTTGTGAGTCACTTTCACCTTCATTCTTTTGAAATGCAGAACTCACGTCAATTGGAGTCTTGGCAATTTTGAAATCCAAATACTTGAACTTATCAAGTACCTTTTCAATATAGTGAGACTCTGATAATGCTAGACCTTGTGGAGTCTTGTGAATTCTGATTCCTAAGATCACATCAGCAACTCCTAAGTCTTTCGTGTCGAATTTGCTAGCCAACATGCGCTTTGTAGCATTTATATCTGCCATACTTTTTCTCATTATCAACATGTCATCAACATATAAACAAACAATGACTTCATGACCTGGAGTGTTTTTAATGTGAACACATTCGTCACACTCGTTGATTTTAAATCCACTTGCCAACATTGTTTGGTCAAATTTGGTATGCCATTATTTGGGTGCTTGTTTAAGTCCATAAAGCGACTTAACAAGTTTGCACACTTTCTTTTCTTTACCAAGAACCACAAAACCCTCAGGTTGTTCCATGTAAATCTCTTCCTCCAATTCTCCATTTAAAAAAGTTGTTTTAACATCCATTTGATGGATTTCAAGACCATACACGGCCGCTAGTGCCACTAACACCCTAATAGATGTTATCCTCGTTACTGGATAGTAAGTGTGAAAGTAATCAAGACCTTCATTTTGTCTATAATCTTTGACAACAAGTCTTGCCTTATATTTGTCAATAGTGCCATCAACTTTCATTTTCCGTTTAAAGATCCATTTCGAACCTAAAGGCTTATTTTCCGGAGGAAGATGAACCAATTGCCATGTATGGTTATCCAAAATTGATTGAATCTCACTATTGACTGCCTCTTTCCAAAACACTGAATCAAAAGACGACATAACTGCTTTAAAAATTTGAGGTTCATTTTCAAGCAAGAATGTCACAAAATATGGTCCAAAGGAAGTAGATGTTCTTTGACGTTTGCTACGCCTTGGATCTTCTACACTTGGAGTGTTTTTCTTTGTTTCTTCCCGAGATCATTTAGGTTTTTCACTTAACGACTCGCATTCAGTTTTATACGGATAGATGCTTTCAAAGAATTCATCATTATCTGATTCTATTACCGCATTGACATGAATCTCGGGATTATCGGATTTATGAACCAAAAACCGACATGCTTTACTGTTTGTAACATATCCAATGAAAATGTAATCTACTGTTTTTGGTTCGATTTTAACTCTTTTAGGTAAAAGAACTTGTACTTTTGCTAGACAACCCCACACTTTGAAGTATTTCAAGTTGGATTTTCTTACTTTCCGTTTTTCATATGAAATAGATTGCATTTTGTTGTGGGGTACTATGTTGAGTATTCGGTTAGTTGTAAGAATAGCTTCCCCCCACAAACTCTGTGGTAATCCGAAACTTATTAATAAAGTATTCATCATTTCCTTTAATGTTCAATTTTTCTTTCCGCAATTTCGTTGGATTGAGGTGTGTAAGGTGCAGTATTTTGATGGATAATTCCATATTCCGAACATATTTCTGTAAACGGAGATTTATATTCTCCACCTCTTACACTTCTAATCATTTTGATCTTTTTATTCAATTGATTCTCCACTTCATATCTTGTATTGCTTAAATAAAAATTTGGGGAAGCACTTACCAAAGGGGCTCTAACCTGGTATTCTCTTCTCCCTGAAAATTCTATTGACTCTTTTGCTAAGCTTGCAGATTCGTTTATAAAAGCACACTCTGGTGCACAAAAAGTTTAGAAGAGAATGGAAGATATATTCAAAATAAAACAAGGAGACATGCAACTACTCTGAGAGTTTGTAGATAGGTTTCAACGAGAAAGAATGCAGTTACCCAGGGTGCCTGATAATTAGGCAACCATGGTATTTGCAAGGAACTTGAACGATAAAAGCTCAAAATCCACCAGGCGACTTAACAAGAATGTAAGAGAATTCCCCGCCACAACATGGAACGGTGTATATAATAGGTACAACACTAAACTCAGAATAGAAGAAGATATCATTTCTCGTTCGAGAGATGAAGATCATTGCAGATCCAAACGTCCTGAATCAGATAGAAGATCAGGTAAAAACAGGTACGATCCTTACTTAGGACCCTCGGGACGCGATATCCGCCCCAGGTTGGAAAACAGTAGGTCGGACTATAGACTACAAGGAAGAGATGTAATCTCATCCTCGTCTAGATCCAGAAAAGACCGAGATGAACGACCTAGAGGTAGTACTCAAATTGGGGATCATACATTTAACGTAAGTACTACTGAACTTGTCTCAATATTGAAGAACATGGGAGACAAGGTTAAGTGGCCCAAATAGATGCGGTCAAATCCAAATAGAAGAAACCTAGATCACTGGTGTGAATTTCATAACGATCATGGGCACCAAACTGCGGATTGCAGATTTTTACAAGGTGAAGTAGAAAATTTGTTAAAATAGGGTTATATAACAGAATTGTTTAGTGATAAAGATAAACAGGCATATATGAGGAACAGGAAGGAGCCCCCAAAGCCTCCTTCTCCAAAACGAACTGTTAACGTAATACACGGGGGTGAAGAAGTAAACAGAGTGATTTGCAAAACAACCACAAAGTTCATAATTACACACGGGAAACATGCTCGTGGAGAAGACGATATGACATTCGATGATGCAGATAACAACGGATTAATGCTTCCGCACAACGATGCTCTGGTAATATATCTACTTATTCATGACACTAACGTGAAATGAGTGTTGATTGATCCAGGCAATTCAGTCAATATCATTTTGCTAAGAGTCGTGGAAGAAATGCTACTGGGGAATCAAGTAATCCCAAAAGCACGAGCCATATCCGGGTTTGATAACTCTACGGTTATAACAAAAGGAGAAATTGAGCTTAACACTTATGCTGAGGGGGTGATCAAAAGAGCTAGGTTCCAAGTCATCGATACTCACATGGCTTATAACGTGATCATTGGAAGGCCATGGATCCACGACATGAAAGCGATACCCTCCACGTTGCATCAGGTAATCAAATTTTCCTCTGAATGGGGGATTCAACAAATCAAAGGAGATCAGCAGACCGCAAAAAATATAAATTTTGTGGTACACTACAACAGAAAATAGAGGTGGAAGAATTACGAGATAAGGAAATCTCCCAAACAGGTAACACCGCCCGAACAGACATAAAAAAAATTACTGCCCAAATAGGTACGGAAGATGTTATTGCTGAAACAGACACGAAAGAAAATACTTACGAGAAGAAGAGTCAAGTTACCATGGAAGGTTTACTATACCAAAAAGATGCGGATTCCAGACCTGACGTCATTCATGAACCAGAGGAAGATGATCACATCAAAATAACTACGGAGGAGCTCGAAGCTGTTCCGTTATCTGAACAAAAACCTGAGCAGAAAGTGTATATAGGCACGAGGCTAAGCCTCACTCGAAAAGGTAAGTTAATTGATTATTTAAAGGCTAACACAGACTGTTTTGCATGGTCCCACTCAGATATGATAGGCATCCCACCAGAAGTGATGACTCATAAACTAAATGAAGATCTATCTTTCGTACCTGTTAAGCAGAAGAAAACAAAGCAAGGACCATTCAAGAACCAAGTGATCGATGAAAAGTTACATAAACTCTTGAAGACTGGTTCAATACGAGAGGTAATGTACCCTAACTGATTGGAAAACACCGTGGTAGTACCTAAAAAGAATGGCAAGTGGACAGTATGCGTACATTATACTAATTTAAACAAAGCATGCCCCAAAGATTCATTCTCATTGCCTCATACAGATCAAATAATTTATGCTACCGCATGTCATGAGCTATTAAGCTTTCTAGATTCATATTCTGGTTATAATCAGATTAAAATGGATCCTTTAGATGAGGAAAAAACCTCATTTATCACGAATAGGGGAACTTATTGTTATAAAGTCATGCCTTTTGGCCTAAAAAACGTTGGAACAACTGTCAAAGGCTAGTGACCCAGAAACGATGGAGGTGTACATCGATGACATGTTGGTAAAATCAACAGAAGCACAAGACCATTTCCAGCACCTATCTACTGCTTTTGATATTTTACGCATGTACAATATGAAGTTGAATCCAGAGAAATGCGCTTTTGCAGTGCAATCAGGCAAATTTTTGGGTTTCCTTGTATCAAACAGAGGAATAGAGGTAAATCCCGCTCAAATTAAATCCATAGATGAAATACCTGATGTTTTAACAAATAAAAAGGAGGTTCAAAGACTGACAGGAAGAATAGCAGCTTTGGGGAGGTTTATTTCTAAATCTTCCAAAAAAAACTTTAAATTCTTCTCAGTTCTCAAAAAACAGAATAAGTTCGAATGGACTGAAGAATGTCATCAAGCCCTTAAGAACCTGAAGATTTATCTATCGAAACCACCACTGCTTTCAAAGCCAAAAGAAGGGGGAAAATTGTACATCTACCTGGCTGTCTCAAAAATTCTTGTAAGTGCAGTATTGGTAGGAGAATAAAAAGGTAACAATCACCTATCTATTATGTAAGTAAAACTTTGCTAGATGCTGAGACTAGATATCCGCATCTGGAAAAGTTAGTTTTAGCTTTAATAATGGAATCTAGAAAATTACGACCCTATTTTCAATGCCACCCAATCATTGTTGTGACCTTATATCCTTTAAGAAATATTCTGCATAAACAAGAATTGTCAGGAAGATTAGCCAAATGAGCCATAGAACTAAGTGAGCATGAGATAATTTATCACCCTAGGACTGCAATTAAGTCTCAAATACTAGCTGATTTTGTTGCTGACTTTAGTAATAGCATTGTATCTGAAGTAGAAAAAGAGTTACAACTCTTTAACGGTGTTAATCCAGGCCTGTGGACCTTGTTCACCGATGGTTCTTCAAATATAAAAGGCGCTGGCTTAGGCATAGTCTTGATATCACCCACGGGTGAAAAGACACGGCACGCTATAAAGTGTTATCATATCACTAACAATGAAGCAGAGTATGAAGCTATTATTGTAGGGCTTGAACTGGCACAGGAGCTCTCAATCGAGCAAATTGTGATCAACAGCGATTCCCAACTGGTAGTAAATCAGATACAGGGGACTTACGTTGCACGAGAGACTAGAATGCAACAGTATCTTAAAAGAGCACGGGAACTCGTGAGACAATTCAAAACATGGAAGGTAGTGCAAATACCTAGAGAAGAAAATGCGGAGGCAGATGCATTAGCTAACCTCACAGCAGTCACGAAAATAATGAACAAAGACAATACAATTGTCGTTCAATTATTTCATTCAATAATAGACCAGGACATGAATGAGATAACTTTCAACAACCTAACCTGGGACTGGAGAAACGAAATTCTTAATTTTTTGCAGAATGGCACCGTGCCTAAAGACAGGAAAGCGGCTCAAGCACTACGCTGCAAAGATGCACGGTACTGCCTTATTCGCAACTTACTTTATCGCAAGATGTTCGGGGGACCCCTAGCTAAATGCCTTGGACCTAACCAAACGGAATTTGTGATGAAAAGAGTCCACGAAGGACACTGTGGAAATCACTCAGGGGCTAGATCCTTAGTGAAAACACTAATCAGAGCCGGATACTATTGGCCTAAGATGGAAGAGGAAGCCGAGAATTTCGTATCCAAATGCAACAGATGTGAAACGTTTGCCAATAACATGCGTCGACCAGCGAAATTATTACATCCAATTATATCCCCATGGCCTTTCATGAAATAGGGTATGGACATAGTAGGACCTCTTCCCACAACTAAAGGACAGGTATGATTTTTACTCGTGCTAACCGACAATTTTCCAAAATGGGTAGAGGCGGAAGCGTTCAAACAAGTGCGAGAAAAGGAAGTTAAAAGCTTCTTATGGCGAAACATAATATGCCGCTTTGGAATACCAAAGGAGATCGTGTGTGATAATGGCCCACAATTCATAGGCTCGCAAATCACAGAATTCTTCGAAAGTTNAATCATCAACAAACTAAAAAAGCGGCTGGGTAAAGCCAAAGGAAAGTGGCATGATGAGTTACTAACGGTATTATGGGCATACATAACGACTTCAAAAATAGCCACGGGAGAAACTCCGTTCGCACTTGTTTATGGCTCAGAAGCCTTAATACCTGTGGAGATTGGCGAACCAAGCATAAGGTTCTCAACAGCCATGGAAGGTGAAAACGACGACGAATTAAGGACCAACCTGGACCTGCTCGAACCACGGAGAGAAGCAGCATTGATACGGATGGCAGCTCAAAAACAAATCATAGAGCGTTATTACAACCGTAAAGCTCATCTCAGGTACTTTAAAATTGGGGACTTCGTCCTCAAAAAAGTCTTTCAATCAACAAAAGAAGCAGGTGCAGGAAAGCTAAATCCAAACTGGGAAGGACCTTACAAAATCTGAGAGATAGCTGGAAAAGGCGCCTATGAGTTGGAAGCTATGGACGGCAGAGTTCTACCAACAAGCTGGAACGCCATCCATCTAAAGAAGTATTACTTCTAAAAAAAAAAGAATCACACATTCGATTTTATTTTGGACATTTAAAAATTTTACTAACTTTTTTAGATGATAGGCACAAAGCTAACCCATCACCAGATGATGATATTAGACCTGCAAAGACGCGAGAAAATAACACAATTTCCGATCTAGGGTTACACTTTCTGATGGACGTTTTAAAAGAGGTTAAGCAGTCATCATCTAAAAAACTATACACCTTCGAGTCCGGAATGTTTTTCTTTTTCAGGAAAAGGACCACAAGGAAAGGAATAATCAAGTGCTCGAGATTTCATTCTTCAAAGCTCAAACACTTGGGGAACTATACAGTATGGAAGGCCAAGACGAAGTAAAGAAGACTATCAGAAAGTCAAAAGTTCGAGTCTAAAGACCCATCTACCAAATGAGACAAGTGACACGATCAGAATCGAAAGAAATCAAAAGAGCCATCCAAATACAAAGCCTAATGCAAAAAGCAAAAACCTTCAAACATATTCAGGTTGAAAGGCAAAATATTAGTCACGAGAAAGAAATGTACATCTTTATACTTATTCAAAGCTGTTGTAACAAAAACAGTTAGGGGTAAAAGATCATCATCAATGTACTCATTCAAAAAA
>ML433347.1:0-36291 GCA_005239525.1 Nicotiana knightiana
ATCGATGGTGTAGCTTGATTAAACCCCCTCGGAAGAGACGAGGGCTATACAATCTGATCAAATAATCGAGGGTGAAATCATTCCCTCGACCATGTTATAGATATATCGAATCATGTAGACAATCCTCCAGAAAGAAGGATAAATTTTACCGAGTGTAAGTCAGTATTGACAACAGAAGTCGAGAATCACTGGATCTATCAGTGGAGAAGAAGAATCTACGGGGCCTAGAGTGAAAGGGTACGTATATACGATGAGGAAGCCAGCTTTATGTGTTACTATGCTTTCCTCAGCTTTGGGGATTTCCACTTGCGCTGCCTCCCCCCAACGGAAGTCTATTTTTACCCTTTTTGTATCGATCACCACACTTATGTACCGAGACATGGGTTCACATCGGCCCGATGTAGAAGGGGGTTTCTCGATGGTAAGATCGGAGACAGTGTCAAAGGGACCAGGAATGCACTGCTCGATACTAGGAAGAATTTTTATTTGCCCTTAGACAGCCGTGATAAAGAAGTGGCTCCCTATTTTTGAGGTACCATTTTGGAGGCTTCTGTCATAATTGTAACAGAGTTTCAAAGAAAGAAGATGAAGAAGCAAGCGCAGAAAGAGGATGAAAGTAGAAACCTGTTAGTTAGATTTTGAAGACTTGAAGATGTTGTAAAAGTGTGAAAGGCAAACAATTGAAGTATTCATAGAGGCCATTTGGGCATGTTTGAGAAGCAGAAAGGTCGAACCAATAGAGGTTCGTGGGCTTCTCGAGAATCGTGCTGACAGCAACCTCTGCACAGCCTTTATGTCACGTCATTTAATGTTCTGACGAGGCTGACGTCATAATGTGGATATCGAAGAGGCAATAATTCAAGACCATTTCTTATCACTTCATTCTAAGACACACGAGGACTATCTGTATATGGGTAAAATCGGAGAGCCCGATTTTATGATTATTATGGCATTCCTTAGCCCGATCTCGAAGGGCTTGAAGTACAGTTCGAGGTTCGATACCAAGGAATCATATCGAGGATTCTCCATGCTCGACCCCGGGGCGGTAAATCGATGACCATCATGAAAAATAGGGAAATTACCAAAAGGCACGTGGTTAAAACTGACCAAGTCTGCAAGAATAGTAAAAATTTGTACCGTGACATTAAATAGTTGTACCAGCTGCATTTCTTCGTAATAATTACACATGTACTATGTTGGAATTTCCCCTCTTATATAAAGGGGACCCTTGTCATTTTGTAACATACATAATATTCAATACAAGAACAACAACATTCTCTGCTCTCTAACTCAAACATTCTCTACAATTGCTCTGTTGATTTATTGCGTTTCATTTATTGTTCTTCATTTATTGCTCATTATTGATTATAAAGAGGCTATCCTCGAGGCCCTCAATACTGTTATATCTTCATCAACCGCCCTCTGTCAAGATCTTGAGCTCGACCTCGAGGCCCTATTTTGACCAGCTCGAGACCCCGTCTCTTAACTGCTTGGCTTGCACAATCCCATTATCATTTTCTCTTATCTCATTTTTCTTAAGTCTCTCTTATCATCTATTGCCTAAACAATTAGTATCAAAATAAATCACATATTTTTAGAAACACTAAATCAGATATAATTGTAATTACCATTTTTACAGTAAACAATGCTTATGCGAGTTTCTTTCACTGTTTTGGAATTTCCCAAATTGACCATCTCGGTTTCGTCCAGATTGGACTTAGGCTTGTCCTCAAAATTTCCCACTTCTCTGACAATTTCCTCAGGTATTATATCTTCTTCTTCTATTTCCTTTGAGTCACTATCCTTATGTTGCGTTGTCTTATTACATATCACAGTCGTTGGTTCATCAGGATAAGTAATAATAATCATGTAGAGAGAAAATGTAGAAGAAAAATAATAAATACTAAAATAGCAAACCATTGATAAATACCAAAACGTCAAACAAAAGCAATTTTAACGATCCAAACAATTGTTTCAAAGCAAAATAACATAATACTGGGAAAAAAATGTCTAAAAAATACCCATAAGAATTTTTTTCAAAATAAATGATACTAGCAGCCGGGCTATCCCGAAACTCAGCAGGCCTGTGATGGAGTAGTTGTCCAATTCCTGAGAACAACTCATTTTCCAATGTCTGAATGACGAGGCCTTCCTCCTCCTCCTCCTCAATTATTGCGCTGCAGTCCATATCTTCATCTTACAAGAATAGATTCCTTAAGCCATCTAGAACTTTATCTTCTTCAGATCCCCACATCATATCGGCCTGATAAGAGGATTGGCTCAAATGTGGTATCGGCTGCTCAAGAGGGTAATAAGGACCACGCCATGGTAGCGACCAATCGTTATTCTCTTGCCATGTGTACTGATATACAAGTCAAAAGGTTGTGCAATGACGCTTTACCCCTACCACGTTCATATCCTACCCATGCCAATATGCTCTCTATTTTTCTACTCCACAATTGATCTTTCTCAATCGCGTTGACACGCTCAATAAGATGACATGTCTCTCCACCCAACTTCCTTCTATTCTCAACAACCAGAACAGTCTAATTGGTGTAAATAGGATTACTCCGGTCTCTATGGATGATCACTTCCTGATGGTTCCATTCAAACTTCACAGCCTGATGCAAAGTAGAAGCTACTGCCCCAGCAACGTGTATCTAAGGTCGTCACGACAATAGATTGTATGTGGCGGATATATCCAACACTAGAAATTCAACATCAAACCAAGTCAGGCCCATCTGCAAACAAAGGTTGGTCTCTCCAACCGTGGCCCTTTGAGACCCATCGAATGCTTTCACGTTCATACTCACTACTTGTATCTCATGCAAACCTTTACCCAACCTCTTCAAAGTGGTCAATGGACAGATGTTGATACTTGAACCCCCATCTATCAAGACCCTGGCAATGAATTTGTATTCGCACTACACTGTAATATGCAGTGCCCTGTTGTGGCTTAACCCTTCTGGCGACAGCTCATCTTCTTGGAAAGTGATCTTGTGGATTCCAATACTTGTCCTACCATATTGGCAATCTCCCTACTGATAATGTTGTTGGATACATAAGTTTCGTACAACACTTTCATCAACGCATTCCTATGCGCCTCGGAATTCTGTAGTAGTGATAGAATGGATATCTGAGCAGGGGTTTTGTTGAGATGATCAACCACAAAATACTCTCTTTCTTTCACCTTTCTCTAAAGATCAGCTGGGCCAGTTTCAATGATATGTGGCTTGGAAGCGGCTTCTTTACTTGTTCCTCCTAAATGTTCGGGCGTATAAACCTTGCCAATTCTGGCCATGCCTTGTGTTGCACCTGTTTCCTCCATTATTCCCTTTCCTTTCCTTCTCGCTTCTACAGCACAGTCCTATGGTATAGCATTGGACTTAAAGAACGGTGAAGGTGCTACCGTCACGTTGAAGGGTGTGGTCACTTCTACTATGAACGGAGTTGGCGCGGCTGAGGGCGTTGTTACTTCAACCTCAAATGGAGTCGATGAGGCTACTTCAACCTCAATCGGTGACTGAATCTATACCACAATAGGTGTGAGAGTGACTGGAGGTATTTTAGGATTATCTCATTCACGAATGAGCCCAATTGACTCTTCCGGATCCCATTCTTTGTCGGTTTCTATCACATTTACCCCCTCCCTCTCCCTTGTGATCCGGGAGAGAATTTTTGCGGATATTAGGTGTAGCTTCCTTTGCTTGTATAACCTTGGTGTCAATCAACGTCTGGATATTATCCTTCAAAGTGCGACATTCATCAATAGTATGACCCTTCATGCCCGAGTGGTAGGCACATATCTTGTTTGGGTTAATCCACTGGGAGGAATTTTCCATGGCAACAGTGGGAATGGGAGTGACGTAGCCGGCGGCCTTCAGTCTCTCGTACAGTTAGTCGATAGGTTCAGCAATCGGGGTGTATTGTTTGGGCGGTCTGCGGTCGAAATTTGGTCTAGGTTTTCGGTAATTTTGGCAGGCTGGTGGTGAGTGGTAGTATGTTGGATGGGTGTTATAAGTATGGTAAGTGGCGGCGGGTTGTTGGTATCTGGGAGGTGAAGGCTGATACGTGGGTGTGGGTGTTTGGTATGTGAGAGTATACTTCAGACCTTGGGCCACCATCACTGACCCTACTTCCTTCTTCTTAGAAATACTGCCTGACTGCAAGGCTTTGTTTGTATCCTGAGTGCTTCAAAATATGTTACCATTCCACTCTTAATCCCTTCCTATATTCTTTCTCCCAATTTGATGATGTTAGAAAATTTATGGTTCTCAATAACCATTAGTCTCTCATAATATTGTGGATCCTGAGCTCGGATAAAGAACTTATTCGTTTGTTCTTCTTCCAGTGTTGGCCTTACTTTCAAAGCTTTCGACCTCCATCGAGTAGAATACTCGCGGAAAGTTTTTGTGGGCTTCTTATTAAGATTTTGAATGTAGAAGACATCTGGCGCATTTTTTTATTGAACCTGAACCGATCCATAAAATCTGTCGCCATACTTACCCAATTAACGTATTTCTTTGGGTTTTGACTGATGTACCAGGACATGGCGTCCCCAGTGAGGCTCCTCATGAAAAAGTTCATGTGAATTCTCATCTTTACCAAACCCTACAAGGTTGTCACTATATGTTCTCAAATGTACCTTCGGATCACCTGTCCTGTCGAACATTTACAACTTAGGAGGTTTGTAACCCTCTGGTAGTTCTACGTCCGACTGAATACACAAATCCTCATAAATCAAACTCTTGATGCCTTTTCCACCTTCGACACCTTGGACTCGCCTAGTAAGATTCTTGAGTTCCTCTGCCATGTTCTTGATGGGCAGGTCCTTCTCGACAGAATCAGATGTATACAGGGTCTGTTGTGGACACCATGAATTTGGGCGTAGTGGTAGTCGTTGGTTGAGTTTGGGGATCAGGTATGGGTTGTGGTGCATTTTGTGGAGTGTGATAGGTGGTGGTTTATGGATACTGGGTCGGATGATGGTGGTGTTGTAGAGGATTCGGCACTGGTGGAGGATTAGGATTTTGAGGAGGCGTGGCATATTGATGATTTGCGGTAGCATTTTGCGGGTGTTGGTTTCGTGTGTTCTAGGTTTTGGGTGTTTTGTTGATTGATGTCGGGAACATTCAGGGTAAGAGAAAGGTTTTCCAAGTTTTGGACCTGCTCAAGTTCCTCTTGTAACTCCAATATATTATGTTCTAACCATAATACCAAGTCGTTCTGTGCCGGAGTACTCTGACCATCCGAAGTCTCGACATTCTCTGCATGTGTAGCGTTGTCTTTCCCGATACCACTCATGTCGTCCATTTTAGCTTTTCTTTTGTTTTTGGGATCACTTGGAGGAGGAGGAAGTGGAGGACCTCTAGATCCGGTATGATATGCTGATGATACTAGTATACACGAACCAACCTTAGGGAATGGGAATAAACAAAAGAAAAGAAAACCAAAAAGGTAAACAAGTCAGTGAGGAGTATTAAAAGGATATTTACAGTATCTAAACACATATTGCATAATTAAATTCGCGTCCTAATTTGGGGACCTCATTGTGCCAGAGGAAGGCCTAAACAACATATAGATTTGGAGAAAATTGATGCCAATAACTGCGTCATTTCATTAATATGATAAATGGACCAAATTTTACTAAAACGAGAATAATTATAACAGTCACTAATGGCATTTGCCTTATTGCAACAAAGGTCTAAAGCGAGTCTAGAAAGCAAATAAAACATTATTCCTAATCTATTTGGTCCCAGAGGGAGCTTCTAAATGCTTGTCCTTCTTAGCTCCATCAATCAGGTTCCCCAGGTTGCGCATGTCCAACAATAGATATGCCCTTGCTAGGTGCCCTCCTTTGTGTCCCTCTGCATTCTGACAGTCTGAGATCCTCTTTCTCATCTTTCCCTCAAGATCCATCCACACCGTTGCTCTAAATATTCCAACCTCTTTGTTGATTTAGTAGCAATTCCTTTCCACTTGTTGGTTGTTTCCATGTCCCTTTTATGATTTTCCAAATGCTTGGCTTCAGACTCGAAAATCCTTTTGCGCAACATTCTATATTTGACTTGTGCTTCAGCAGCATCGTCTATGACCCTTCCTCAAATTAACCCCTGGCTTGACATCTCCCGCTATATCATCTACCAACCATGATGGATAGAAGTGCAAATGACCGGCATGATACCGATCTAGCTCGATGGTATCTTTCTCCACAATGATCTTTTGATGCAACATATGTTGTGCCTCGAACTTGAATGGAATGTCGTTCCCCTTGAAGTCTGCTTTACAGTGAATCATGTTGGAAACTCGAGATATAACCTGCTTTATCTCAGCTTGCCTCATAACCCTTACAGGAGCATAAGTATAGATCCCTCTCAATCTGATTAGCACTAGATGAGGAGCCTCTCTCGAGCTGATGATGAACTCGCTGCTAGGAAACCATTCGAACATCTAATGCACCTTTTCATTAGTCAGATTGCTGAAGAAATGTACCTAGCTCACAGCGTTTCCTGGTTGTGCAAACATGTTTGGGATAAAAGTCATTCTCTTCGGATGGTGATAGGCCATGTGGTCATTCCACGGTCGTCGCGGAAGTTCTTGACGGTATTCAACTCTCTGAAAGTGTTCTAACAGCCATACCTGCAATAACAGATTGCAACCGTCAAAGTGCCCATACCCCTTTTTGCAACGGTCTAAGGCCCGGTACATCTCAGCTAATATCGTAGGGACAATAGTGTAAGTTTTACCCTCAATTCCCTCCATTAAATTCCTAGCGACCATAGCTAGCGGGTGTGGATCCTTTCTCCCTTCATTGGAAATATCAGCATCCCCAGAAAACAGACAATGAATACAAAAATCTGGTGGTGTGTCCAACCAAAAGAAGTGATTGAAAATTTGCCATAGTAAAGGCGATATGACTTGTAGTGCCCATAATGCTCATAAAGGAACTCAAATGGTATATAAGACCTCTTCAGATAGAGTAACTCATCGTTTCTCTTGAAACATATCATTTTCAGGAAAGCTCGGGAAGTGTGGTGTTCCGGTACCAATAAACCAGGGCTATCCCGTGGGAGTCCAGTGAAGCCTTCTATTTCCTCTAAAAGAGGAGCCATTTTTATGTCTCCAAAATGGAAGACGACTCTCTTCTCATCCCAAAACATGGTGGCGACCTCAACTAATGCATTGTTTGGTTGAATGTCTAATAAAGGGGGTAAGTTCCCGAGGACTCTTTTTATGTGGATTTCGTCACTTGGTGAGAGATTTTTCCACCAACCCAGCAACAAAGGTGGGATATTTTGAATCAGGCTGAACCTAGGGTCTTCATGCCTCATTTCTGCAAAACAAATAAAGTAAGCCCTTTCCCCCTCCGGATTTGACCATTTACATTAGCATACCGGAATGTTTTCTCCAAATAATGTACATATTGTGATGGTGCTCATTGGGATTACAGAAATCCCGGCAGACTTTGTACAAGATTTGACTCAGCGGGTTATTGCGCGGACAACGCTCTAACACATACTAGGTTTGGCCATGATGCATGCACAGTTAATACTAGAGTATGGTTTCTAAAAGAGTATGGTTTCTAAAAGAGTCTGTATCGGTACCATCAAGCGGACAACTTGAGAGGGAAAGGCACGGAACCATCGACTGCACCGCCGATCGACTAGTTTTACCGCAAATAAGCCTTTCCAAATTTAAAGGGTGTTTTCGGAAGAGCACGGACACTCATCAAGTGCCGCTATGGTATTAATTGGGAACGAGTGGAATATGATGCGGCGCATGCTTTATGCAATGATAAACAACACATTATCGAATATTTTGCATGATGAAACAGTAAATGAAATATTAAAATGAAGCGTAAAGACATGAAAAGAAAGGAAAACAAGAAGAAGTTAGTTCGCGCAATGTGGAAGTTGTAATAAAGTAAGCGAGGGAGTAAGGGTGGGGAAAGACATGATGTAGCAATTTAAAAAAAGACTTGGAGCAAATAAGTACGACTAGAAAAAAGTAAAATGCATGTTATAGCCAATTTGAGCAGGGATTTGCAAATTAATGTGAATTCAAACAAAGGGAGAATAGGGGAAGGGGTGTGCATGGAGCAATAAAAGGGAACCGGGAGCGGGATATTCATGTAACATCAAAAATAATAAAAGGACAAGGAAAAAAGTTTATCAGGGAAGACTAATTCATATAAATCAAATTCGCTATGGTAAGAGCCTAAATATCTTCAGTAGAGTCGTCAGACTGTCGTGCCTATTTTTCTCGCGAAATGGGGTTTAGACTTGTGACAACTCTTTTAAGGAGGTGTTAAAAGAGAAGAGTCACCACCTAACGGTTTTAAGGTACGTTAGAGCACCTATTTGGGGTTTACTAGTTTGCATCACCAAATATCGGGTAAGGGCTCGAAATTACCTCGAAGAGAAGGTATTGGTACTGTTCGAGGTCCACAACTGTGGGTCCCAGCCAAACTCGAATTACATGAGTTAATCAGATAAACAAAGACATGCAGGAAATAAGGAGTTTGGGAAATTTATTATCAAAAAAACTTTGAATAAATACAAACACTTGATTCAAAGATAAGATGGGGGGTCCTAAGTTTTTTAGCCTAAACGATAACCCCGTGCAACATAAATAATATTTCGTAACTCCCCCAAGATGGGGTGTTACTCGTATTATTCAGCAGGCACAGATATCATCTCATTCTACCCGATTACTATCTTTAAGTTTTTACCTAAAGCGCACTAGTTGATTCTAAATCGTGCCTTATGCGTGCACTACCCGTCCCATGCCTATGGTCCAGGAGGCATTTGGACCTCTATCTTGGGTGGTTCTAGACTTGACTTAGGCTGCTCAAAAATGTTAAAACTAGGCGACAAATCAAAACCAGAAGGACTGCAATTAAATCCATTTAAAAGCTCACATTAGCCTCCGCAATTAGAAAAATAAAATGCACGCAAGCAGATATTACATATTAGGCAGTTTTAAGAATTAAAGGGATTGCAATTGTTAAATTCTATAGGAATAGTTTCTAGATGTTCTGATTCAGATACGCAAGCCATTTTTAAGACCTAGGATTTCTAAATTACCAGTTGGTAAGTGCCAGGCACTGCTAAACCATTTATTACAGATTATCAGTTAGTGAATCTATAGGCATGATTTCTAAGTGATTTATGCAATAAGGAACAGTGGGACTTACTGTAAGTGCTCAGAATTATTACGCTTCCTAATAATCGTGTGGATAGATAATAAAACAGTGTTTGAAAAGCGAGTAGTGATATCCTATAGGCATGATTTCTAAAGATTGGCAATTGGAACTGATTTTATACAATTAACTCATATAGGCATGCATTATAAAATTTGACAGTTGGAACTGATTTTACACATTTAGCTCTTATAGGCATGCTTTCTAGATGAACAAATTAAGGAGCAGTCATTAGCGAATATTTCTTTTAGGCATGCTTTCTAGCAACACATAGCAGTAGACATAAGAATAGAGAGAATACCTATGCATTGACAACATACTAATTATGAGAGTATGTGATTCCCTAATGAGATAATTTCTAATAGTGCACAAAGAGAGTCACATATAACTAAATAGATCACACAAATCCTATGAACATGTTTTCTACCCTTTTTATGCAAGTATTAGGAAATACTCATTTTCCAATTTCACTATTACCCCAATTGTTATTACAGAATTATTACAAGCCCAATAACAAAATTACAAAGTGATACAAATAAATATAGTAGGCCCAAGACAGGCCCAAAAGGTACCCAGCCCTGCTAGACCTTCAACTTTGTCTCCACAGAAATCTCAACATAGCCTAGAAATCATAGAAGAATTAGAACCAAACCCAACAACCATGGTTTGATCATAGGATCCAGGAAAGCAATCACTTACACCAGTCAATTTGCACATTCAGTAGATAGAAAGAGGAGCATAATTAAGTAGTAGGGAAAATGGCCAAGAACCTCAGGCCCTAGTGTGTCAGAGTTCACAAGGGTCTCAAAGTTGACCCCGAGCAGTTCTCGCGTTAGGGAGGTTAATATAGAAAGCTTTAGTGGCCTTGGCTTTCAGCCGGCCAAGAATTATAGGCTCAAAATTGGGTAAGAAACCAATGAAAATAGTGGTCAAATAGCAGAATTTGAAGGAGTGCATTTATATTTTTTTTAGAAACAAGCATTGCAAAAGTGGTCACATAATGAACACATCAACACAGAGGGAAAAACGTAAGAGACATGTTAATGTTGCAAGCCCACACTTAGCACATTGAGGGCAGGGTACATCTATAAGAAGCAAGGACTATTATGGCTTCTGGGATTACATATTAACAAGCAAGGGAGCATCAGACCAGTAAGACAAACAATTATCACTAAATTAACAAGTTCAAGCCTAAGAGATCAAATTATGCTAGACACCAAGGATTAAACAGTGCAACTTATACCAATGAGGCAAGCAGAATCAAATGTTATAAGGGTACACAATTTAAAAAAACTGGTCTGAAAGGTTCCACCTAGTTACTAGGGGGTACAGGATTGGGCAAGGCAAGAACATATTAAGTGATAGAGTGATCATAGAAGCAAATAACAGCTAGAGTGAGGGTTTTTATCACAGTTTAGGTCATACTAAGGATATAAATCAATCACTATGGAAATCCAAAATAAGGCAGGAAACAGAATGAGGCCATGTACTAAGGATATAAATCAATCACTATGGAAATCCAAAATAAGGCAGAAAACAGAATGAGGCCATGTAGCCAATGTAAACACTCAAATTACCAATACATTTACCTAAACATGATTCAAACATTCTAACTTGCTCAAGTTAAACACAAACACATTTTAGAACTGATAATTTAGGTATGAGCAAATGCTAGAGGGGTTCATGTTATAAGCAAAATTACACATAGAGATAGTCTAGAAAAACACATTAGATTATGCAAGTTCAGAGGCAATAATATGCTAATTAGAACACAAAAGAATGAATATTGAAAAGGTTGAAAACTAACCAGTTACTGATCGACAAGCAGACAAACAAGAAAAAAGACAGAATCACTTTGAACGTCCACAAAGCAGTATAACCCAGAACCTTAGATGCGTCAAGGTCCCAAGGGCTTCAAAGAACCCAGGGCAATTCTCACACCCAAGGAAGGTCGAAAAAAATAGGAATTCCGGTGGCCTTGGATTTCATCCGGCCAAGAGCCAAAGTAGAACGAAGAATAAACGAACAATAGAATGAAAACCTCAGCTTTTTAGTGGAAATTTTTAGCGATTTAGAGTCCGTCCAAAAGGGAATGCGTGAGGGGTTTATATAGCAGTAAAAATCGAGCAATAAACAAGGAAGCAGAGTAATTGAAGCAATAAACAAGGAAAATAAACATGCAAATTGATCTAAAATCAATTTAATAGAGAGATCTGCAAACCCTAGTTTTTTTAGGGAAAGTGAAAATCGGCAGAATCCAAACAAAATCAAACTCACACAGTAGTATTAAACGTATATAGATGGAATAGCGCTTAAAATAAGATATTTGAACCATTTTGGTTCAATTTCGGAAGAGATTTGCTTGACATGTTTAGGCAAGCACTTAGGTAACACCACAAAAGAACAACCAGTACCGCAAGGAGTCAAATATGGCAAGAGTATGGCCATTGGATCCCATGATTAGTGAGATTAGGAGAGGGATTTAGGGGGGAGGCGGCTAGGGTTCTTCAGAGAAATAAGGGGAGGTTGAGAGAGTTTAGGGGCGGCGGGTTAGAGGGAATGGGTTAGGGTTTGGGGTGATGCGATAATTAAAAGGAGAGGATGAATAAGGGTCGTTGATCTTGAGAGATTAAAAATTAGAACGGAGCGTGTCATGGAGATGGGGCACCGACGGGGTTTTAGATTAGTGGGTCATTTGGTTTGGGATGGGACTGTTGGGCTAAGGTACTGGGCCAGTTTTGGTCCGAAAATCTAATTAAAAAGGGCTAGCTTTTAAAATAGAAATTAAAAGTAAAATAATTAAAATAAATATAAAAATGCTACTTATGCAAATTAATACTTTAAACAATAATATGAGACTATAAAAAATGTAAGATATTATTTTGACCCTAAATGAAATATCAATTGCAATAAGAATGCAAAATTTAGGCTATTACTGCAATTTTATGCAAATAGCCTAAAAATACCATTGTAATTATATAAAATAAATAGGGTAAGAATATTTCAAAAATGTATGAGGGATGCAAATAGTAATTTTAAGTGATTATGAAAAATTATATAAAATGCTTATATAGGTTTGTAAACTAAATGATGATGCAAACATGCTATTTTGAAAGTATATATACATTTTAAAAATAAGGGAAAAATTGGGTACCAACAACTATTACAAGTGATCCAAACTAAAATTGCACAAATATAATTCACTAGTAAAAGAGAACTCTCTACAAAACAACATAGGGATCACACAACCTCAGGACACCCCGCAGGAGATAACCCACATGCCTTGCCTCAAACTGACATCTCTATATACCTTCCACAGTCACAACTACTAGGCACTCACTTAATCTTCCTGATCCTGAACTCATCGACAAGAAATAAGAATCTAATTCACTCCACAATTAAACTACATGAAATATCCCTCAATACACCCATAACTCGAGCCAATACGTCAAATCAAGATAGAAATCAAGCGCCCAATAGTCCTTTTACATCGCAAACAAACTCTTCTCAACACCTTCGGACTATCCGAAAACCTCACGCGGTCACATCATACTCATCATATAGCCATCCAATCACTCATCAAGCCACAAATTCCACTAATAGGGACACTACCAGACTTATAAGTCCAAAATCACGTGATTATCCAATAAAAATCTCTGTGCTAAAGCCACAGTCAAAACCCGGCCTCAAGTCCTCCAAACTGGCCCATCATCAGCACACAGAAATCACATCTCGCATCTCATCCACAGAATTCGCAAGTCGTCGATGCAAAGTTGATACCGAGTGCTCACATGCGCATACAAATGTGTGCAAGGAATTCAAAGAGTTATGCTTCAAGCCGAATCAATGTCGCACGATAAAGAAAGAAAGATGAGAGGTATATCCTAAATGCCATGTAGCCTCTCGAAGATAGGTATGGATGTCATCATACCCAAAGTCCAGCTTGTCATGATGGAACCTAACCCAACCCACTTGGTAAGCCAATTAACAATTATCCAATTCCAGTGAAATTAATAAAATAATTAAAAACAAGAAAATATCTGAAACTGATACATTCCCCAAGGACCGGTAGTACAAATCATGAGCTTCTAATATTAGAATATACAAAGCTGGTATGAAATAAATACATCTATTCGAAATGTATATAAAAAAATTATTATGAATCTATGGCTACCATGAACAAGAGGCAGCTATGGGCGAAATGCAAGTACACCTTCAAACCCAGCTCCTGCCGATCTCAGCAACGTCAGCAGCCAACATTTGCATGCAAAGTGCAGAAGTATAGTATGAGTAAAACCGACCCAATGTACTCAATAAGTAACAAACCTAACCTTAGGTTGAAAGTATTGACGAGCTAGAACAAATGTCGGGTCAACACCAATATCCAACAACATCTCATAACAACGTAAATCAAGTAATAAAAGAAGTAATTCAAATTGAAATGCCCATTTTATTCATAGTTTCGCAAAAATTAGTTTCGCGTTTCAAGTATATTAGTGAAAACCCAAATCTTTTACTGAAATCGTCGAAAATATGAGTAAATTTGAAAATAGTAATTTTTTCAAAAGTCCTTTCAATAATAAATAAGATGTTTCATTTTCTTTCCAGATAGCCAGTGTAAAATGCATCACTATGCCCATATGTCAATATGTGTGAGAAGTCATGAATGACGTGATACCGTACAGCATGAGAAAAATACATCTCTATGCCTATATGTCATGTATGCATGTTAATGAAATGTATCTCACAGATGAACTCATGTACTCACACTCTCAGAGTACTCAATATCACTGTCTCACACTTTCCACTTATCATGCTCAATCACTCAGTACTGTATATGGTCAATCCGTCCCAGGGAAGATCCATTCCAAAATATAATTATCAACTGGCCATTAGTAGCTCAGTAATGAGTAGGGCCAATCTAGCCCGTAAGGAAGATCCATCCCCATGTATAAATACTTCGAACAAGATCCTTGCCCAGGGAAGATCCATCCCTAAATGTAAATCAACCTCTCTCACTGGGGGTGTGTGTAGACTCAAGAGGGGCTCCTTTATCCCAAGCGCTATACAAAGTCAATCATGGCATAAATCAATGATACTCGTTGCGGCGTGAAACCCAATCCACATATATACAGCCATAAGGATCGCTGTGGCGTGCAACCCGATCCACATATATACATATATCACTCACACCTCAGGCCCTCGACCTCCCTCGGTCATCAATCTTTCCAGTCTCTCGGGCTCACAATGCCATGAAACTAGCTCAAAATGAAGATATGATGTGTCAATAAGTAGCAATAGAGACTGAGATATGATATGAAATTAATGAACATGACTGAGTTGAAATTGCAATTTAAGCAAATAATTCAACAGCAATACGACCTCGATGGGTCCCAACAGAATAAACATGTAGCGTAGACACGGTTTCTAACATGGATCACAACTAAATAGCTCTAGTACGTAGGGATTTCATGGTTACAGATAAGATCATGTAACTACACAGTACCACAGAAATAACGGAGTCACGATTCACATGGTGTACTCCCACACGCCCGTCACCTAGCATGTGCATCACCTCAACACCAAAACACATAACACATAATTCTGGTTTTCATACCCTCAACACCAAGTTTAAAAGTGTTACTTACCTCGAACAAACCAAATAAAATACCCAAAAAGCAAAATGATGCTCCAAAAAAAGGCAATCCCGCGTGTAACAACCTCCGAACGGCTTGAAACTAGCCAAAAGTAACTCAAATACATCAAATAATGCCAAAGCAAACAAACCCAATCGGTAAAGTTCAAACCTTTAATCAAAATCCCAAAATCGAACAAAAAGTCAAATCCGGGCCCGCACCTCGAAACCCGACATAACACACAAAATTCGACAACCAATTCAATTACGAAACCATACTACTGTCACTCAAATCCGTCTCCGAATCAATGTTCAAAACTCAAAAATTGACTTTATGAAATTTTAGACAAAACCCACAAATTTCACTTTGAAATCATCAATCAAATGCCAAAAACGAAGACGGTTCATGAAATATAACCAAAATCTAGTATAGAACACTTACCCCAATCCATATGGTAAAAATCGCCTCCAAAAATTGTCCAAATCCAAGCTCCCCAGCACGAAATATGGCCAAATAAACAAACTTTCGATATTAAGTATTTTTACCCACTTGCTCTACCTCGTTTTGTGTGCCAAACAATCTTAAAACTTGTTGTTGATGCCTCTAATGGATTCTTTGTGAAATTCCAGTCAATATAGTCTTTTGAATCACTCCATCTGACCTTAAAATGAAGGAGATATGAAATATTTGAAAATATGCAGATTTTTAAATACGAAGTAGTGGCAATTTCATAATTAATCTGAAAAATCTGCCAACTCAATTCTTAGTAAAATCACCATAAAATCCTCATACGATGTCCAAATTAAATGATTCTCTTTTCTACGGATTCGTAATTACAATAGGATCTAATGTTTCAACCCAAACAGAAATTGGAGCTTATTTGTTCAATGTGGTACCATTTATGCTTGAAGAAACGACGTCGAAAAATAAGAAAAACGAGCGCAACACAACCCAAACATATTTGAAACTCAACCCAGCCCCTCGGGACCCTGTACAAACATACCAACAAGTCTCATAATATAACAAGGACTTACTCGAGGCATCAAATCACACATAACAACATCGAAACTACGGAACACATCTCAAATCAAACTTAATGAACTTTCGAACTTTCGACTTCCATAAACTCGTGGCGAAACATATCAAATCAACTCGGAATGAAATAAAACTTTGCACATAAGTCCTAATACATCATACGGAGCTACTCGTTCCCCAAACTATCGAGCAAAATGCAAATGATTAAAACGATCGGTTGAATCGTTATAGAGTCGAACTGGACTTTAATGTTATTGATGTCCATTTGGAATTTCGAGCATTGGAATAGGTTCCTATTGTGATTTATGACTTGTGCGTAAAGCATTGCATCATTTCGAGTTGTCTAAGTATGTTTCGACACGTTCGAAGTTGGATGAGTTCGAATCTTAGAAGTTGATTATGAGGTTTTGAGGCGCGATTCTTAATCTCGGTGTTGTTTTATGTGTTCTAAGACTCCTAGTAAGTAGGAAATATGTTTATGGACTTGTTGGTGCAATTAGATGGCGTGCCGGTTCACTCAATTGTGTTTCGAACCACATGGAGCATGTTTGAACGTGGTTGAAATTGTTGGTGTACTTGTGTGCTTCGCGATCGCATCGATGGCCATTGGTTTGAGGTGCTAGAGAGGCGTTGGATCCGGTTATGGAACTTCAGAATGAGGTAAGTCTCATGTTAACCTTGTGAGGTGGAAATTATCCTGTAGGTGTTATACTTATTACATGCTGCATGTTATAGTAGCTACACAAATGTGAGGTGACGAGTGTCCATGTGTAGCTGTAAGAATGGTACTTCTCTTTTGGATTTCTCCCCAATTTGGTGTATTCATCAGAATGTTTCTTTTGAATTCCATAACTCACATGTATATTCGTGAGTGGGGCCATAGACCCATAAAAGCTTCATACTCTTATGGGATCGGAATGTTCGTCTTGGCAGGATATTGTAACATACTCTTAAGGGATCAAGCCATTTTTTCCTCGGCAATATCACGTATCATATTCTTATGGGATCGAGTTGTTCCCCTTGGTAGGATTACACTCTTATGGGATCGGGTCATTCGCCTTGGCATTTCTTTAAAACACTCTTATGGGATTCAGTCGTTCGCCTTGGTAGTACTATAAAACACTCTTATGGGATCGGGTTGTTCGCCTCGGCAGTTCTATGAAACATTTTATGTGATCGGGCCGCTCCCCTCGGCATAATAGTGTGAAATACTTGATAAGGAGTCTGCGTAATCATGAGTTTCCTGACTTGAGATGTGATCATTGATTTGGTATTGACCATTACGTATTCCATTTGAGGAGGTATCTGATAATTGAGGACTTTTGTGTTCATTGTTCAGTTGTGGACCGTATTATTTGCTTATATTTGTACTCGTTGTTTATTTTCCATGTTTCATGCATGTCTACTTTATTATATTTGATTTACTGGACCACTAGTAAGTGTCAATATCGACCCCTTGTCACTACCTCTTCAGGGCTAGGCTACATACTTACTTGGTATGTGTTGATTTACGTACTCATGCTGCACTCATTGTGTGATTTGATTTCATTGAAGCTTATGTCTTCGGTTCCTTTGTACTCATTCGTATGCGACATCGGTCATTTGTTATCAGTTGAGCAATTACGAGTTGTGAAAATTCCACAGATGCGGTGCAGGATGCTTTTCCCTATGAATGTGGGCGGACCATTATCGTCGCCTTGTGGAGGAGTGTTCTGTCATTTCAGCCCAGTGTTGGTGTTGCCTACGGTCAAGATTTGATATTTCCGAATTTGATGGAATTCTTGTTAATATTTTGGTTTAGCCGTTCTTGATTGAATGCATTGAGGCTCATCGGCATGTTGGCATTCATTTGTGTGCCTCTGGGCACGGTGTTGTGAGATGGAACCTACGAGGAAGTTACCAGAGATGGATGTGTGTTTTGACTTCAAGATCGAATCAGCATTTCCAGTGTTGATGGTTCGAGAGAGATGATCCCTGAGGTGGTCTCTACACTTAGGAATTTTGAATGTGACGAGAAGGGCTTGATTGGAACATAGGAAAATATGAGTATTCAATTATTATTTTGGATGCAATACGGCTTCGAGTTTCAAACATGTTGTTGGACCTTAGGGTGATGTTAATGAATGAAAGGATTCTAACGGCTAGAGGATCTGTGTGGACCCAGGGAGATTAATTGATTTCATGATGGATGTAACTATAGCAATAAAACCCTAAACCCAAAAAAAAGCTCTCTCTCGTTTTCTCTCTATTGGGTGATTCTCCTGACCTTTGGCAGCCATGGATGCTGTGACATCTCCCCAGCCTTTGGCTGTGAGAGAGACAACCCAAAATCCTAATGAATCACTCCCTAATATCAATCCAAAACATACCTACGCTTCCCAGTTACATACAACGAAATCTGCCGTAATTTCATCGAAATTCGATTTGAAACCTGTTAACATTGTTCATGGAGAGGCAACGGTGGAATTCTCCATCGAAGAGTTTAATGCATTCACCATTGAAGAAGGATTGAACCAAGACGTAATTCTCAAGTTTTCGTATGGAAAATCAGACTTACACGAACTCAAACGAGTTATTCCAAAACAGCTCGATATTAAAGGCAACTGTTATGTTAGACAGTTGGAGTTTAGACATATACTGGTCAGGTGTGATCTATTTGAAGATTATGTTCATGTTCTATCAAGATCAACAAGTTATATTAAGGTGAAGGGTGATGAGTTCTTTTTTAGATCATTCACATGGACAATAGGATTTAATCCGCGTGAAGAAACGTCGAGGTCAGTCGTATGGATTTCCTTACCTGACTTGCTGCTAATTTCTTTGCAAAAAGGTCGTTAATGTCCATAGCTTCAGCAGTTGGAAAGCCTTTATAGAAGTGGACAAAGCAACACAACATAAAACGCAACCAAGTACGGCTAGGGTTAAGATCTTAATCGACCTACTGGACAAGCATCCTAAGAGAGTTAGGATTCATATTGTGGATAGGAATTATAGAAAGATTGTTGAGCATTATCAGGAGATAAGTTATGATAATCTTCCAAAATATTGTACATGTTGTAAGCATCAAGGGCACGATGAACGAACATATCGTTGGAAGAATATGAAAAACAATGAAGATGTAGATGGAGTGGATGAAGGTGAAGGTCTGGGTAGTTTGATAAATTAAAAGGGGATGCTAGGGAGTATCTTAATGAAAAAAGGGCTGGACAATTGGTAGATGAAGCAACAATGAATGTTAATATCTAACAACAGGTTCTGCGCAAGGAAGGAGTAAAACAAGCTGCCAATGTGAACACTGATCCAGCGATCAATCTTGTAATAAATGGTAATTTTTTTGGGGAGATTTCAATGGTTGATAAGGGTCCCTCTAAGACTAATCGAGATGTTCCTACTACACAAGCTTTGGCAAGAATTTTGGATGCAGTAAATCCAGTTGTAACAGCTTATGATAAGCTGCTTATTAATAAGGCAACTGATGTCTCATTAAAAGCAATGGAATATGGAGGTACGAAGGGTGTGGAAAGTGCAACAAATATTGGCTTAAAGAAAACTAATGTTAAAGCTAGTGATAATGCTCAAGGTGGAAAAGGAATGGATGTTGTTATAGAAGCAACAGATAAACAAAACACTGGGCAATTGGTAACACCAGTGATCAATTTGGATGGTGAAGCCAGTACTTCTAGAGGCAAGGAAAATGGGGGAAAGGGTGTGTATTTGGAAGTTGAGGCTAGGAATGAAAAGATGGATGATAAGTGTGATGATACAAACGAAAAAACAGAAAAATGGAACGTAGTCTCTGCGAGAAAATCACCCACTAAGAAGGCAATATTGCCCACGCAAAAATCTGTAGTTGTTCGACAAAATGCTTCGAATTGTATCTCCAGCTCAAATAACTTCGAAGTTTTGGAAGTTGTGGATGATGGTCAATTGGATTCAACTGTAGCAAAAGGTGATATGATGAACAAACAAATTGTTCCATGCATTGGCAGTGAGAAAACAGTCCCAGATAATGAGAATTTAACCAAGGAAGGGAGTGTTCGGCATATGGCTTCAAAGAAAAATTCAGTTGAGGAGCTTAAGGAACTTAGCTCTAATACTCCTACACTATATTTTTCTAATCCTCACGTTTAACAAATCATTAAAGAGGCTCAGAATGCAATGATGCTAAACACTAACATAGTTAAACAACCTTTGGTTACGTTGAACACTTCCGTCTTTGAAGTTCCATCACAATCATTAGAGTCTTGTGGTGAACATGGTGGAGATCATGGACAATTGGTATTATCTATAGGAAACAAAAATGAGGTAATAAAAGCAAATATGAGGGCAATGGCAATTAAATCTAAGTTATGGGTTGACCAACCTGAATATGATGATGAAGAAGATTAGGGAGTTAATTTTGCGGATGAGTCTTCTGATGAAGGTGGAAGATGTAGTGGTGATGAGGAGATGTTAGCAGTAGGTTCACCATCTATTCCAAAAATTAGAAGTGCATCGAAGTTAGGGTCAGGTAGCAAACTAAATTCTAAAGCACCAGATTTTATCCCTAAGTCTAGGCATCAACATGATATAGCTGGACAGCATCAGTTTTTATCGAGCAGTCCAGTGCTTAATCTCCCAGTAACAAAGCGGCTGGAATATCAACATACTTCAATCTATAAGATAGGGTATGATCAACATTTAGAAATAGCCTCACCTCTTAGACAACAGCAGCAGATTGAAACTGTGCCAAAATCAGTCACGATAATGACAAAAAATGGTCAGCAACAGCAGGTTTCATACGTTCCAGTGATTAGCTTGGAGGAAAGAAAGTTACTGGATACGATGGTTAGTTCCAAACCTTCAACTGTGTTAAATCCAACTGCTTTGAGCACTGGTCGTGTTAGTAAAAACAGGATTAAGGTTAAGGTCATTGAGTTACAGAAAAACCTTGGCAAATATTCATGATAAACAGGCCTTGGTGACACAAGGTTCTGAGCAGAACATGCCAAAGCCGGTGAAAATGGTTAGAGAGATCTATGAAGAGGGCGTGGAAGAAGAAATTCTGAATCAATATAGGGCAGAGGCATCAAGAAAAGGTGATTTATCACCTATGCATAGAGGCAAAATAAAGAATACACATACAAGAGAAAAAAGTTGGGACGGCAAGGTGAGTGAAGATGCAAACATAAGGCGACTTCCGATGAGAGTTGCCAAATAAAAACAGGTTGTTCCAACTACGTCAACAAGTCAACCCAAAAAAGAAATCATGAAATTAGAAGACATTTTGAAGAAAGTTGAGGATGAAGACAAGCGTCTACAAGTTGAAAACTACACAAAATTAGAGACGAGTGAGCATCACTTTTATTTCTACATATTTTTATTCTACCATCACATTAGCATAATTTTATGTAATGTCATCACAGAGTATGTTATAAACTCTGTGATGATCATACAGTATCTAGTTCTAGCTAGTTCTTTCTTTTTACACGTATGTTAGTAGGTGAGGCTTTTTTATGCCTCTATAGGATTAGTAAGGTAAGGTTTAGCCCAATAATGTTTGCCCTGGTCCTATACCTTTGGGAAAATACCCAAGACGCTATGAGATTATATGCCCTCATGAGACTTTGCTGGCAGCTACACCATGATCCTCTACATGAGGTTTCCATAAGGGCATTGTGAGGCGCAGAGGGGTGATTATATAGCCAAGGCATAGAGGCAACACTACTGGTGCTATTGTCCCCCTTAGTTGTACTACTCTTATGTGGTTCTTTTTTGATTTTATATTATTAATAAAACTATCCCTAGGCACCTGCCTAGTGGATTTGCCCAAAAAAAACTATAGCAATCATGTTGGAGGAGGTCGATATGAGGTTACACAGGTAGGCTATCTCACGTGAGCAGGTTAGCGGTTGCGTGGTTTTGAGGACATTCCTACTAAGAGTTATACTTTTTTCCCAACATGGGATGCATGTATTGTGATGCAAGCTTGGGTCGCTTAAAGAAGACGGTATGACCAGTAGGAGGCTGAGTGTGCGATGGTGGCTGATAATTCGGGATATGTAATGATTGGTGCAACAAGAACTTGTGAGAAGTTGGCTGCATAACGATGTGGGATCATGGTAATTGGAAAGAAGAAGTCGTTGTGGGGTGTGGATCTATGTGATTGTAGCGTAAATCTAAGTGGGGGATCCTATTGTCTATGATTGGGTCACGTGATTATGTGCATGTGCAGTTTTTTATCATCGGTACACTAGTGGATCATTTGTGTAGGGGAAGAGAACATCAGGGATTATTCGAGAAAGGGATTTCATAGGTGTGTGCTATACTTTTGCCTTATCGGTTTATGTGAAGGTTGGGGAATGACCCAGAATTATTATTTCTTTGAGAGTGTGATGTGCAAGGGAAAGAGTTCTTTAGGTTGCTTCTTGGCTAACGGCCCAGTTATACATAATCAGGACTGGATTATAGTGGGCGAATCTCAGTAATGGTACTAGTGGATTCAATATTTAAGGTGTGGTGCTTAAGGATTTTCGGGCTTATTATGTGGCTGAGGAATTGGGTTTTGCGATAGAGTGTGAAGGGTACTTGGAGAATTTCTGTGTTATCATCGGGTTTGTGGTACAGTGTTAGGAATATGGAAAGGAAACAACTTTGGATTCATAAAAGGTCTTTCGGAATAGATGTGTCAGTTGGAGATACTATTGAGTGCATGAGGAGGGTATGAGATGGCTTATGTGTATTGAGAAGATATGGTCTCGTGATTTGGGTCACTCGAGATGAGCGTTGTTTGAGGTCCGTTAAGTGTTTGAATAGAGATATTATTTCGAAGGCAAGTCAAGAGTAAATAGGAAGAAGTTGAGTTAGTTAGTAATGGTTTGAAATAGCAAGGTTGTGGAAATGACATGTTCCTTCGGTATGGTAAGGCTATACAATTGATTTGTTGTTGTACTTGTGGGTTTGACAGCCGCTGTGATTCGATTGATTTGGAGATATTTGATTATAATGGCTGGGTTATGTGTGAATAAATCCCAGAAGAGTTATGGCGGTTTAGACCACGAATTGATGTTTGCATTTTCTGCGGTTATGGGAAGTTGGTTATGGGTGGCGATTCTTCTTTTAAAATAATTTAAGTGAAAGGTTTTGAGTCGATGAAGTGTTAACTCTACTGATGGTTCAGGAAATTATGATGAAATTCATGTACTCTCGTATAGCAGCATGATGTGTGCAGTGAGCGGTATGGAGATTGGAGGTTGAGGTTTAGGGTTACGGTTCAGTTTTGATAAGAATGTCACGAGCTCGGAAGAGCTGGGAGAGATTTCAGATGTTCAGAGTAAGCTGGCGTTATCTTTGTGTCGCCTGAGAACGGTGTTCTCTGTAAGAGGCATTGTGTATTAATTTGCAGATTCTTGATTTTCGTTGTAAATTTTTTACGGTTGGTGGTATAGATGTGCAGACCTTGCTACCTGGTGCGGAAGGTCATGTAGTGACTCCCACGGGATGATCATATATGTATGGCGTGTCAGTCATTTAAGGGGGCAGAGATTGAAATCAGGTATGGAGATTCTAGCATTGTTGCTGATTGGAGAATTTATGCCTGAGAGATGCTCTATTACGTTGGTTGTGGACTATGGAAGTTGTTTCAGATTTGATGATAGATCATATGTGTCGTGGATAGATTCATTGTGGATCTTGGGGAGGTTATTTACCTATTTGGAGATGGTCGGAATTGGCTTGAGGTCCATGGGAAGGCCTAATGTGAATGTATATTCTATGCCAGATCAGATACGCTTAGTCAGCTTGGCATTGCTTATGCATGATGCTTCGGGCGTAGTGGATCATATTCCTAGCATCAGATATTTTAGGTACACTCTATTATTCCATGTAGGTTGTGAGGCGACTTTATTATTCAACATGTGTTGTGGTCCTATGTAGCTTGTCGTTTGTTGCTTCTTAGTCGAACTCGAGTTTTGTAGCATATGGCGCTATCCGTCTTCCCAAGGTTGTATTTATTCACTTGGCGTGCTGGTGGCCGATATTGAGGCATTTCATGAGCTTGAGCATTATGGCTTGACGGGTATTTCCCTACTGATGGTTATGTGTGGATCGGGTGGCTCGCCGCCATGGGTATCATGTATGGATCGAGTTGTACGTCGCAACAGTAAGATATTGACTAGGGTTCCTTATACCTATTTTGTGTGCCTCGTTTCTCATATCTGTGATAGGCTCATAGCATCTATTTGGCCATTTTATTTGTTACATGGGCTAGGTAGTTCTTTTCCAGAATTCATTCTTCCCTATAAGTCATATTCGAGTTGTAGCTTATTGGCGCATTGATGTCGTCATAGAAGATTTCAGGTGGTTTTCTTATGTGACTTGTCAGTCGACCAGCTTATACTGGGTGAGACCAGGTGGTTGGACCTAGATTTAGTGCAATCAGATTTATATAAGGTATATTAGAGGAAAAATGTCACTATTCATTTCAGAATGAGGCCAAGGGCTCTCGTTGAGCGGAGAAATTTCATGGATTTTTTATTTGGCGGGTGGTTATGAGATTTTACACGTCTCTTTCAACGTCGCACTATTGCGAGGGTTAGAACAGGGCTTATATGTGTTATGAGGTATACTACGGACATCATGTTAGTGCAGAAGTTATTATGGGCGTACGAATTAAGTGGTGCATTGTGTGGTTTCACGTGGGTGCATGATCATATTTGGTACAACGGGTTGAGATTGATACGACGTTCGTATGCTAGAATCAGGTCTCGTAGAGAATTTCGGATATTGGAATTTGGTTCTAAAGCTTGTGGGCTAAGGTAGCAGGGATGATCTTCAGTCTGGCTCGAGCTAATGTGCCCACATGGGTTGTGGTGGCACGGTTAGGTGCGCAAGGTGTTAAATAGTGATTTTGGGAAACTCTAGAATGGTTCTAGGCACTTTCGAGAATGAATGTATGTTAAGAGTGCAGGAGAATATAATGACCCGACCGGTCGTTTTGAGCTCTATTGCGTTTTTCGGTATCCTGAGGCCTTGAGTAGCTTCACTTCGTGTTTTATGACTTCTATGTGTGGTCAGAATTGAATTTCGGGAAGTTTAGAGTTGACATGGAAGGAAAATTCTCAATTCGGAAGCTTTAAGTAAGAAGGGTTGACCAAGGTTTGACTTTTGAGTGAATGACCTCGGAATTGGGATTTGAAGGTTTAAATAGGTTTGTATGATGATTTCAGACTTGGGCGTATGTTCAGGTTAAGTATCGGGTGGTCCGAGAGCATTTCGGCACTTATTATGGAAAGTTACCATTTTGATGGTTTTAGAATTTTTTAAGTTTGAGTCGAAGTGGACTTTAATGTTATTGATGTACGTTTGGGATTCCTAGCATCAGAATAGGTTCGTACTGTGATTTATGACTTGTGCTTAAAATTTGGCATCATTCTGAGTTGTCTAAGTATGTTTCGACGCGTTCGAAGTTGGATGAAATGAGTTTGAAGCTTAAAAGTTGATTAATGAGGGTTTGAAGCCGATTCTTGATTTCGGTTATTTTTTATGTGTTCTGAGGCTTAGAGTAAGTCTGCAATATGTTTATGGACTTGTTGGTGCAATTGGATGGGTCCCTATTGGATCGGGTGTGTTTCGGACCATCGGAGGATGTTTAAACTCGGCTGAAATTTTCGGTGTGCTAGTTGCTTCGCGAATGCGAAGGTAGTCTCGCGATTGATAAGTGGGGATTTTGACTGCTTATTAGCACCTATTAGCTTTTGTTTTAGTCCGAAAGTATTGAATTGTGTTCCAAAAACTAATGAAATTGTGTTAATTGCAGGAATGTTAGAAGTTTGGTCTCCCATGATGAAATCCGACTCAAATAGGAGTGTTCAGAAGCATAAGGCAATAAAGGGAACAAAAGAAAATATGTGCGGTATGCAGAACGAATTATGCGGCCGCAGGAGAAATTGCAGGCCGCAGAATTTGATTTGTGGTGCAACCCAAGTAGTAGAAACCAACATGCTTTTCAGCAATGTGCAGACCGCACATGAATTGTGCGGCCGCGGAACCTCTCAAGGGGAATTTTTTTCTGTGAGGTTTTGGCCCTGTATAAATAGACGAGTTTCACAAAATTAGGTCAAGCTTGAACATTAAAAGCTATTGTAGCCGTTTCTTTTTACTACTTTAGGAAGTTTTACATTATTTTAGTGTTTTAACATTAGATTTTATCATTTTAGTATTTCATTATGGGTTTAATTAGATTTTCTTCTTTATTTTCTTCAAATCCCATTATGAGTATCTAGATGTTTACTAGGGTTGTGGCCCAACCCTAGTGTGTAAATCTTATGGGTAATTAATTTTATGCGTGTTTATGATTGTGTGTTGATTATTTAGTTTAGCTCATGCTTTAATTTTAGAATTAATGGGTGCAAACCTTGATTCATGCCTATTTGACTTAGTCTCTACTTGAGAAAGAGAGACCTAGTCTAGGATGACTTGGCTAACAAGGAATTGGTTTAATTGAGACATTGATTATCCTAATTAAAGGGTTCAAACTGAAGATAGCAAGAACCCGACTTGAGCTCATATCAACTATTTTATTTGATACCCATTTGGACTTGAGAAAGCCAAATTTGAGCAAAATCAATCTCTGATCGAGAGATATTGAGTGGGTAACGTAGAGTTGAGAGCTATAATACAGCCCAATCAATAAAAATGGCATTAACGCCTTTATCCCATTAGGAAAATACCAAGGTTATGGTCGCAGCCCTAGGCCTTTAAACTATTTGGAAAAATACAAAAAACATTCATCTCTAGTTTAGTTACCTTAGCTTGCAATCCTTGCAGTTATAGTAGAAGTAGAAATCAAAACTCTGTTTTGAAAGTGCAATTTAGGTAATCCATTCACTTGCTTCAAATATATAATCCTGACACCCTTTATAACTCCCGGTGGATTCGATCCCGACTCATAGTTGGGTAATTATTATTGCATATGACCATAACATATCTCTTATTGAGGTGTGTTGTAGACGTCATCAATTTTTGATGCCATTGTCGGGGAGTTAAATGGTGTTAGCTATATATTTGGGTTTGTTTTTGGAATGTCTTCATTTCCCTACGTGTTATTAACTTGTGCGAGAAATCTTAGGTACAACAATGGAAAAAAATGAGCTCGGAAATTTGCCTTTAGGGGATGTGGACGTCGAGGATGAGAAAGTTGATGAGGTTCCTCTTGAACCTCAAGCCAATAGAAGAGGCCGAGTGCCTCATGACAATGTCCCCGCTCCTCCCCCACCTCCATCATGAGCGGCTCCATACCGGATATTACCCAATGAAAGGATTTTCAAGTGCAATAGTCCCTCCTCGTATTAGGGCGGGCAACTATCAATCACCAATGTGATGCTCACTTTGCTTGAGCAACGGGGTTTCTTCACCGGTGCTCCAACTCAAAATGCGTACAAACATTTGAAGGGATTTGTGGATACTTGTTGGGGAAGCAAACAAACAAATGTGACCGAGGATGCATTGAGGCTAAGCCTTTTTCCCTTCTCTCTATGGGGGAAAGCTTTAGATTGGTTGGAATGATTGCTGAACCATTCCATTCACACTTGGGATGAGCTGGCATAAAAGTTTATTTCTAAGTTCTTCTGTCCGGGGCACATGGCTACACTTCGAGATGAGATTTTGGCATTCAAGCAAGAGCCAAATGAACCACTATACGAGATATGGGAACATTATAGAACAATGGTTAAGGAATGTCCCAACAATGATATTATGGAGAACATGATTCAACAAACTTTCTATCGTGGGATTAACACAACCAACCAATGTGTAGTGAATCAACTTGCCGGTGAGAACTTCATTACTACGCATTAGGTGGAAGCTTGTGAGATTTTGGGTAGAATGGCGGAAACGTCATCAGCTTGGTTATTCCCGGCTAATGTTCCTTAAGGTGACCCAAACATGATCCACCTTCACATAGAGTTGCAAGACCATGGACAAGCCATTGCCGAGTTGACATTCACCATGACGCAACTAGCAAAGGCCCAACTAAATCAAGTGCAAAATCCCAATCAAGTTAATGCCATGGAGGGAGTGAACATAATGGTGAACAAGAGGAGGACAAAGGATCCACAAGTGCAAAATCGAGTGGAGAATTATGTGCAAGAGGATAGTGGTTTTGAGCAAAATTATTCCTACAACGAGCAAGAGGAGGAAGTGCAATTTATGAACAACTTTCAAGGGCAAAGAAATAACTTCCAAGGCCCAAACCAACAACTATGGCGACCTCAAAACAATCAAGGCAATTATAATTCTAACAATCAAGACAATTGGAGCGGAAACAACAATCAAGAGATTTGGCATAACAACAACAATCAAGGAAATTGGAGTGGATATAATCAAGAACATTGGGGGGAGGGGTAACAATCAAGGCAACCGGGGGTCGGGTTTTCAAAGGCCCCCGATGTATCAACAACCGAGAAATACCCCTCCTTAACCTTCCCATAGTTCAAGTTCTTCAAACAACGAGATGGGGCGTGTTGAAAATATGTTCAAAATAATGACGGAAAAGAATGTCGATTCAGATGCCCAACTTGCCTCACTCAACACATCAATCCGCAACCTAGAAGTTCAAATGGGGCAAATCTCCCAAGCTCTAAATTCTCTTCCTAAGGGGGCACAACCAAGTGACATGGTAGTAAACCCAAAGGGTGGAAACAACACGGGTCATGCCATGGCCATTACTATAAGAAATGAAAGAGGTGGGAATGCACCCACCTCAAGTCAAAGGCAACTTGTGGATGATGAGAAAGTGGTGCAAGAAGAAGAGATCCCGAACAATGTGGTTCAACCTAATGATGAAGTTCGGATTGATATTGATGATAGTGTTGAAGAGACTCAAGAGGAGGTGAACTCGTCTAGGGATCACATTATTGACATACCGGAGTCGGTAGTGGAAAAGGCTAAGACACCATTGCCTAAGCCTCCACCTCCATACCCTCAAAGACTTTCCAAGCAAAATAGTGAGAATCAATTCAAGAATTTCATTCAAATGATGAAGAGACTCTCAATCAATTTGCCAATAGTTGAAGCTTTGGAACAAATGCCTGATTATGCCAAGTTTATGAAGGATATTGTGACAAAGAAGCGGTCAATGAATTTTAAATCCATCAAAGTCACTCATCAAGTGAGTGCAATTGGGCATTCAATGGCTCCTATGTTGGAGAATCCTGGAGCTTTCACGATTCTTTGTACAATTGGAAGAGCTGAGTTTGCTAAAGCTCTTTGTGATATTGGGGCAAGTATCAATTTGATGCACTATTCGGTTTCAAGAATTTGGATATTGGGAAACCAAGACCCACCTCTATGAGATTGCAAATGGCCGATCGTACTATGAGAGGCATTTAGGAGTGATTGAAGATGTCTTGGTTCTTGTTGATAAATTCATTCTTCCGGCGTATTTTGTCATTCTAGATTGTGAGGTTGATTATGATGTGTCGATTATTCTTGGGAGACCTTTCCTTGCTATGGGGAAGTGTCTTCGTGATGTTGAAGCCGGAGAACTTACATTCCGGATTGGTGATGAAAAGGTGGTATTACACATGTGCAAGTCCATGCGGCAACAAGGTGTGTTATTTTGTGGACTTGGTGATAGACGTTATTGTTGATGAAACAAGTGCTACAATCAATGTTGGTGATATTTGGATTCCGTCTTGCTCAACTTTGATGATGACGAGATGGATGGTTTTATGGAATGTGTGAACTCTTTGCAAGGAATGGGGTCGTACAACTATGCACCCCGAAAATTATCTTTGGATCTTAAAAATAGGACAACTCCTCCTACAAAGCCTTCTATTGAAGAGCCTCCTACCTTTGAGTTGAATCCATTGCCTCCACATCTTTACTATGAAATTCTTGGCCCTTGTGCTACTTTACCGGTTATTCTTTCCTCTAGATTGTGAGGTTGATTATGAAGTGCCAATTATTATTGGGAGACCTTTCCTTGCTACGAGGAAGTCTCTTTGTGATGTTGAAGCCGGAGAGAATAAATTCCAGGTTGGTGATGAAAAAGTGGTATTACATGTGTGCAAGTCCATGCGGAAACCAAATAGCAATAAGGTGTATTCTTTTGTGGACTTGGTGAGCAATGTTATTGTTGATGAAACAAGTTCTACAAATAAATGTTGGTGATATGTTGGAGGTCGCCTTGCTCAACTTTGATGATGGAGAGATGGATGGTTTCATAAAATGTGTGAACTCTTTGCAAGGAATGGGGTCGTACAACTATGCACCCCGAAAATTATCTATGGATCTTGAAAATAGGACAACTCTTACAAAGCCTTCTGTTGAAGAGCCTCCTACCTTGGAGTTGAAGACATTGCCTCCACATATTCTATATGAATTTCTTGGCGTTTGTTCTACTTTACCGGTTATTCTTTCCTCTTGTTTGACTAACGTGCAGGTAGATTCCACATTGGCGGTGCTACAAAAAGGAAGAAAACTTTGGGGTGGACGTTGGTATTCGGGGGATAATAACCGCCTTTTGCATGCATAAGATCATGTTGGAGGATGGCGCCAAACCATCTATTAAACATCAACGGAGACTTAATGAGGCTATGCAAGAAGTTGTAAGAAGGAGATTATCAAGAGGTTGGATACCGTGGTTGTTTACCCCATCTTCGATAGTTCGTGGACTTCCCGGATCTATGTGTCCAAAAGGGGGGCATGAAAGTGGTCACCAATAACAAGAATGAGTTGATTCTTACAAGAACGGTGACCGTACGGAGGGTGTGTCTGGACTATCGCAAGCTCAATAAAATCACAAGGAAAGATCACTTTCCACTTCCTTTCTTAGATCAAATGCTTGATAGATTGTCCAAACGTGCTTTCTATTGATTTCTTTATGGGTATTGGAACTATAACCAAATTCTTATTGCTCCAGAAGATCAAGAGAAAACAACCTTTACATGCCCCTATGGTACTTTCTCCTTCAAGCGGATGCCATTTGGTTTGTGCAATGCACCGGCAGCTTTCCAAAGGTGTATGATGGCTATCTTCATGGACATGGTGGAGGAATGCCTTGAAGTTTTCATGGATGGCTTCTCGGTAGTTGGAGATTCTCTTGATAATTGTCTTGCAAATTTGGATGAAGTGTTGGCTAGATGTGAAGAAACAAATGTGGTGCTTAATTGGGAGAAATGGCATTTCATGGTCGAGGAAGGCATTCTCCTTGGCTACAAATCTCATAGCATGGAATTGAAGTTGACAAGGCAAAAATTGAGGTTATTTCTAAACTTCCACCTCCAACTTTGGTAAAGGGTCTGAGGAGTTTCTTAGGCCATCGGGATTTTACCGGCGTTTCATCAAAGATTTCTCTAAGGTAGTAAACCCGTTGTGCAAGCTTCTTGAAAAGGATTCTAAGTTCAACTTCAATGATGATTGCATGATGTCTTTTGAATTATTTAAGTTCAAGTTAACAAATACTCCCATCATCACCACTCCAAATTGGAGTGTCCCTTTTGAATTCATGTGTGATACAAGTACGTAGCTGTTGGGGTTGTTTTGGGGAAACGCATCAACAAAATTTGTAATCAAGTCTACTATGCTATTAAGACCATGAATAGTGCCCAAGTCAACTATATTGTTATGGATAAAGAGCTCATTGCCATTGTTTTTTCAATTGAGAAGTCCCACCCGTACTTGATGGGTGCAAAAGTCATTGTCCATACGGATCATGCGGCGCTTCATTATCTTATGAGAAAGAAGGACTCCAAAGCTCGGTTGATGATATGGGTGTTTTTTTTCAAGAGCTTGATATTGACATCCAAAATAGAAAAGGGAGTGAAAACCAAGTGGCGGACCACTTGTCTCGTTTGGAGGAGGAGGGGAGGCCGCATCATGGCCTTCAAATCAATGACTCCTTCCCCGATGAGCAACTCTTGGCTATTTCAATGATAGAGGTGCCATGGTTCGTGGATTTAGCAAATTTTCTTTTGTGTGGAATCATTCTGGATGAGTTCTCTTCAAACCAAAGGAAGAAGATCAAACGGAATTGTCAAGATTAATGTTGGGATGAACCATACCTTTTCCGAATTTGTACGGATGGGGTGATTATAATATGTGTACCGAAAGAAGAGAAAGGTGAATTTATTAGTCTTGTCATTCATCGTCATATGGTGCTCATCATGGTGGCACAAGAATGGTGGGCAAAGTGTTTAGTCGTGGCTTCTATTGGCCCACTCTTTACAAGGATGCAAGTGAGCTAGTGAAAGATGTGATTAATGTCAACGGGCCGGTGGAATCTCAAAGAAGAATGAAATTCCTCTCACAACCATTTTTGAGATTGACATTTTCGATGTGTGGGGTATTGACTTCATGGGTCCTTTTGTGAGTTCTTGTGGAAACACCTACATCTTGGCCGCGGTTGATTATGCATCCAAATGGGTTGAGGTTGTTTCTTTACCCAACAATGAGGCGAGAAATGTGGTGGCTTTATTAAAGAAGAATATTTTCACAAGGTTTGGTACTCCACGTACTATTATAAGCGATGGGGGGTCACATTTTTGCAACAAGGCTTTTGATACTTTTCTTAGCAAGTACGGTGTTACTCACAAAGTCACGCCTCCCTATCACCCACAAGCTAGTGGGAAAGTGGAAATATCTCGGGAGATAAAGGATATCTTGTTCCAAAACAGTGAATGCTAATCAGACGGATTGGTACAAGAAGCTTGATGATACATTATAGGCTTATCGCACGGCTTACAAAACACCTATCAGAATGTCGCCATAGGTGTTTGCAAAGCTTGTCATCTTTCGATGGAACTAGAGCACAAGGCCATGTGGGCTCTAAAGAAGTTAAATCTTGCTTGGGATGTAGCCGCTAACTTGAGGGTTGCACATTTAAATGAATTGGATGAGTTCCGGTACCATGCTTATGCAAGTTCGTCCTTGTACAAAGAAAAGATGAAATATCTTCATGACAAATACATTTAGAACAAAGAGTTCAAGGTGGGTGATTTTGTATTGTTGTTTAACTCAAGGTTGAGGATGTTTCCCGGGAAGCTAAAGTCTAAATGGAGTGCTCCTTTTGAAATTGTGGGTGTGACACATTTTGGTTCATTAGACTTGAAGAAAAAAAGAAATTAAGTATTCCGGGTCAATGGTCACCGGGTGAAGCACTATTTAGGAAAGGCTGGAGATAGCCACGTCGTGGCGGCCATATATTTCAATTGAGGGTATTTTGTGTCGTGTTGCGATGTTAAATCAGGCGCTTCTTGGGAGGCAACCCATGTTTCTTTTCCTTTTTCTTTTTGTAGATAGGTGCTATTTTTATTCTAACTTGATTTGAAGTGTGATACAAGGTTGAGTGTGACTTACAGGAATTGTGGACCAAAACTTTGGCTAAGTTCTCTAAGAATTGCAGACCGCAGTTGATTTGTGTGGACCGCTCAATTATGGTTGTTGTAGTTAAAGTGTAATGTGAACGCACAATCTTGCGGACCACAAAAATGAAAGGTTGAATATACCCATTCTCTAAAGTTTAGCCTGTCAGAGAAAAGGGTGATGTGCAAACGCACACGAAATATGCGACCGCACATGAAAATCTGCGGCCGCACACAAAATTGTGCGGACCGCAGACGAGATGCTGAGATGGATTCACCAGTACATTTTTCACTCTCTGAAAAAGAAAATAGTGCCGTCTTGAAATTTCTTGGTGATTCCATCTGTCCACACACACAACATCTTTGATCAGTCACTCATTACACTCATTCATCTGGTATGCTTCAATTTCTTGTAAATCGTTTTTTTTTAATTTGTAGATTTTTAGTTTTTTTTAGGCCATTTGTCATTAAAATTCAATTGTGTATCCATGTGGGGGTAAATCTATAATAGGTTAACTAATACATGTTCTATGGTAACTGGGTTAACATATTTTCATGCTTCTATGATGTTGCCATGTCAAATTGTGCACGAAATTCAAAACCCTAGATAGAAAAAACTGAATTGTTCGTAATTTTGAATTATGCGGATGCACCTGAATTTGTGCGGTCCGCAGATTTTGATTTTAGGGCAACATAGTGAAAGAAGGGATCTGCGACCACAAGATAAAATGTGCGGACTACAAATTTCCCATTGCGTCCACAGAACAACCCTTTTACTGTCATCAGAGAGCCCCTACCTTGAGACTCCAATGTGCGAACCGCATAAATCATGGTGTGGCCGCACATCAGCCAATTCTCTATCATCATAGAGTTAGAATTTGTTGGGCCTCATAGGCGCATTCGCAATTGAAATTTTGCGGAATGCACTTCACTTTTTCAACCCCGAAACAAAGTTGTGCAATCCGCAAGTCCTCATCTGCTTCCACAAGAAAAAATGTGTGGACCGCAATTCTTGTTCCCACCAAGCATGATTTGATTGAAAACTCTCATTGTGTGCTCTGGTTATCCTTTATTTGTACATCTCTTGTGTATGTCTAAACATTGAATTGCAACTAAAAATCGCCTTTATTTGATACAGACAATGGTTCGATCTTGAGGACACGGAGACACTTCAAAAGGGAGAGGTGAACCTTCTCAGGGCTGAGGCAAGAGTGCTTAGCCCTTGTCCAACCAAATACAATAAGGAATAAATCAACAACCGGTAGAGGAAGAGGTGTAGATCTCTCTGAGACGAGCTCATATGTCCTATCTAGGGAAGTACCAAAGGGCAACTCAGCCTCCGTTCAGGAGCAGTTCGTCGTACAGTCGAGGCCTCCAGGGAGATACCAGCTCAGGGATGATCCATCCTCATCTCATACAACTTCTGAGGGATTGGAAAGTGCTAGTCAAGCTTCTGATCCATCGGCTACACTAGTCCTTAAGGCATAGGATACTCCAGTTCATGATATCCACGATAATGGCAGATAGGGAGATGCTACAGCTGGCGGTCTTGAAAGATCGAAGAAGAAAGAGGTTTGGAAGGAGCACTTTGTTAGCCTGTACGCCTTCACCAGCTTCTATGTGTGGTGGCCCATAAGGTCGCTAACTTTTGAGCGATAGTTTATGTTGACAGATTTGGACAGGTACAACCCAGCAGTTTTGAGACAGTTCAGGGAACGCAAGGTGTTGATGTGGTTCACTCAGAATGTAGTGGATTCCAATGACTACCTTGTCCGTGAATTCTATGCTAATGTGGCTCATATCAAAAAGGGGAAAAGGTGACCAAAGTACATAACCTAAAAGTGAGGTTTGATCAGCATACGCTCAACGTGTACTTGGGATTTGAAGATTTTGGGTCGAAGGAGTATTTGGAGAAGTGTGCAATGGAGGACGAGGTCCAACCTTGGTTAGCGGAGATTCTGGTACCAACAGGGCCACCACCACCGTGGATTGATGTTGGCATTCCTATCCATTATAGCATGTTGAGCTTTGAGGCAAAGGAGTGGCAGACATTTGTATGCAGCAGGTTGGATCCGTGCCAGAATGAGACTCACTTTCTGATTCCTCGGGCAGTTCTAGTTGCTTCCATTATGGCCGGGTACCCAATCAATGTGGATGTCGTGATATCAGTGAACATCTGAGTGATCGCTCAGCAAGATGAATCGTCCTACCCATATCCCAACACTATTAGATAATATCTCACATATGTAAAGGTATAGTCGAGGGATTATGATACAAAGGTGAAGCCAAAGAAGCCTTTTACTTGGTACTCACTGATGGATGCGAGCAACCGGAAGAAGAAAGTTCATCCTCCTACCACCACAAGCCAGTATGATGAGACAACAGTGGTAGCTCCTGAGATATATGTTGTTCCATCCACTTCAGCTGAGCCTTCCTCCAGTTTCACAGCTATGCCTTCACCATCATCCCCATCCCTTACTGCAGCTCCTGCCTTAGCTCCCACATCGGCTTTGAAGCAATGCTCGTAGGGATGGCAATGGTTCGGGGCGTGTGCGGGGTGGGCGGGTTTTGTTTGATGCCGGGCGGGGCCGGGCAGGTTTACTCTTATGCGGGTGCGGTGCGAGGCGAGGCGGGTTAAAATAAATTTTTAAATTTTTAAAGCGATGCGCGGCAAGTTGCGGATTTAGTGCGGGGAAACTTTGAATTTTATCTTTTTTGAAACAAAGAAATCATTTCAACTACAATTTCACATTCTTCTTCACTAGCACGAATATTATTTTGATTTATAATTAACCAATTTGCATAAGTCACATCAAAATGATATTACATAAGTCAAGATATCATAGTAGTAATAGGAAATGATAGTAACCCATTTATTTTGGAAGATCAGTACTCTCTCAGTTTTATGTTTATGTGATTCTATTAAACTTTCCATTTTATAAAATAATAAAATGTCAAACTAGTTTGTTTTAGAAAAAAAATTAGAGAAAAAAAAAATAAGTGGGGCAGGCGGGGCGGGTCCAAGCGGGGCGGGTTGAAAACTGAAAAAATAACTAAGCAAAGAGAGAGGGGGGGT
>ML433347.1:36658-69805 GCA_005239525.1 Nicotiana knightiana
TAACTAAGGGGGCGGGGCGGGGCGGGTTGAAATTTTTGTGGGATTTTCCAAAACCACCCTGCACCCGCCCACCCTATTGCCATCCCTAAGTGCCCGTGCCTACTCACCCACTATCTGCACTGTGAGTCTCCCAAACATTGTAGAGTCTCAACAACTGGTTGCAAACAGCCACTTTAAAGCTGACTGACATGTCCAGTACTGTTGCAATGCAGTCCACCTCATAGGTATCACAGGTTCCTTATAACATTGAGGAGACATTAAAGAAAATTTTGGAGAATTAGAGACAATCTGGACACCTTGGTACAACATATATCAGTGATTGAAGAGCTGGGAAAGGAAGTAAAGAAGATGAGAAAGTCCCACGCTAGCAAGAAGTCAGTGGACAATCTCCAGAGAGTGGTGACAAGGATTGCTACAGCTGGAGATATCCCCTTTGATATGATGCTTGACCCACGGTGGCACTAGCTGGCCAGTTTGAAGAGCCAAACCCTGTTGCTGACACTGCTGAAGCAGTGCGTCACATGTTCGCCAACCTAGCCACACCTAGATTTGAGAATGATGAGATTTGGTTGGTTGATCCAGAGGGCGATGACATTGCTGGGAACACATAGATGACCAAGGATCCATAGGGATTTTTCTTCACTCTTCCCTCTTTTACTCTTATTTTGCTAAGTATTGGGAACAATATTTACTTTTATTCGGGGGCGGAGTTTATTTGACAAATTTGGTACTTTGATACATTTGGCCTGTAAAAATTTGGTGATATTCTATCTTTTCTTATTTGTATGCATATATCTTCTCTCTCTCTTGCTATGTATATTCATTCTATCTTTAGTAGTTTTGCTCATTATGTTTTTTTATCTTTTTTTTTTTGCTTATTAGCTTCTTTTTATGTTTTAGTAGCGTATTAGGTCTTGTTTTGTTTAGTAGCTTCTTTATATGTTTTAGTAGATAATAAGCCTTTGGTTTTTTTAATACCACGGTTCTTTCCAAAGGAAGATGTTGTGTGAACCGGGGGACTCGTCTCAACGATAGATGATGTGACAACCTTCATAAGGGAATGAGTCAGTTTTTGTGTTTAGGTAATAATAGTAGTAGTAATGAATAAAAAAGACCTAATTAAGTCATGCTCGAAGAGTCAACCATGCTTCAATTGGCACCAACACACTTAACTACGTGCTTATGGTTAGAGACAAGGTTTTTGAAAGAAATAGCTCCAATAGTGACTTTGTGACTCTTGTGTTGACTTTGGAAATCATCGAGTCGTTTAGTTGGACCATAGTGATCTTTAAACTTGAATGTGGTCATTGTGGGCCCTTGACTCTGTCCTCTTTTACAATCTGGTTGCGTGAAGGATGAGATGAATTGTTGCTAGTCCAAGTATCCTTGTGAAGGGTCTAGAACTATGTGTTTCAAGGTAAAATCCTAAGTTTTGCTTGGTTTGCTAAGTGATTGTAGGCTCTCCTTGGCCCGTTTGAGTTTTCTATTGCCAACCAATGTCATTATCCCTAGTCAACCCCTTTGAGCCTCCAGCCTTTCTCATTTGATAACCATGTTACAATCCTTTATCTATTTTGTCGTGACCCTCTCTTGGCACCCGAGATTTTCTTAACACTCTTGTGAAAAAAATGGCTTAAAATGAAGTTTGGGGGAGAGATGAGGAACTTGAAAAGGGCATCAAGGCACAAAAAGAGAAAAGAATCTCTATGAGAAGAGAAGAAAAGAACAAAAGAGAAAAAATGCAAAAAGTGAATAAGTGGAGGGGTTGAATGGATTAAAAAAAGGGTAATGATCCCAAACAAGAAATCAAAAAGGGAGAAAAAGAATGAAATAATCAAGAAAGAGTGATGCTAAGTCTCTCTAGACCCTAATGAAAAGAAAATATCTCTAAGAATTGGCAAAGTGTGAGATGAAAATGAAGGATGGAGTGTTTAAGGAAAGGTGTAACCACTTACCCATATGGTATCCTACCCTAACACAAAAGATTTCATTACATCCCCAAAGAAGTCCTACTTGATTTCAAACTAAGTGAGCTTACATTACTGGTGATCTACATGAGCGGCAAGCCTATGGTACTTGACAACGCACTTGTGACATTCTCTTGAGAGAGATGAGTGAACCTTTCATAAATCATTGGATTGAGTGCTAAATTTCTTAAGTGATCTTGTCAAATGGACAGTAGATGAGGAAGAGTTTGGAGTAAACCATGTCCTACATGATAGAGAAAGAGTCCTTAATGAGTAAAGTCAATTCTTGAAACTCAAATGTCACGGTAGAACTATATGTGCATGAATGCTTAACTTGTCACCTTGTTGATAATGTATAGTAGTGTAGATAATTGTTGGTCCCAATTGATGTGTGAATGGATCACCTTTTACTCGCTGAAATGACCCTTAACTTTTGGAGGTTGAAGTAATTTATTTGCTTGAGGACAAGCAAAGACTTAAGTTAGGGAGAGTTGATAAGTGGGGATTTTGACTTCTTATTAGAACCTTTTATCTTTTGTTTTAGTTCAAACGTATTGAATTGTGTTCCCGAAACTAATGAAATTGTGCAAATTGCAGGAATGCTGGAAATTTGGTCTCCCGTGATGAAATCCGACTCAAAATGGAGTGTTCTGAAACACAAGGCAATAAAGGCCGCAGAAGCAAAGTTGTGCGGTCCGCAGAAGGAAGTGTGGCTGCAAAAGAAATTGCAGACCGTAGAATTCCATCTCTGACCACAACCCAAGCAGCAGAACCCAACAGGTTTTTCAGCAATGTGTGGACCGCACATGAATTTGCGGCCGCAGAACTGGGCTTCCGCTGACAAAGATTCAAAGTTCAGAGAATATGCAAGAAAACCAAGTCCTAAAGCCTTTGTGAAGTGCAGACCGCACAAGAAATGTGCGGCCGCAGTCCATAAATGTGTGGCCGCAGTCCAGAAATGTCCGGCCGCAGAATCCTCCTTCCTACCAACTGAAGAAATTTGTGGACAACACATGGAATTGTGCGGCCGCAGAACCTCCCAAGGTACATTTTTGTCCGAAATTTTTGTCCATGTATAAATAGATGAGTTTCACAAAATTAAATCAAGTTTGAATATATGAAGCTTCTGTAGTCGTTTTTCTTTACTACTTTAAGAAGTTTTACATTATTTTTGGTATTTTAACATTAGATTTCATAGTTTTAATCTTCCATTATGAGTTTAATTAGCTTTTCTTCTCTATTTTCTGCAATTTGCATTATGAGTAGCTAGACTTTTACTAGGGTTGTGACCCAATCCTAGTGTGTAAACCTTATGGGTATCTAATTTAGTATTTTTTTATGATTGGGTGTTGATTATTTAGCTTAGTTCATGCTTTAATTTTAAAATTAAGGGTTGCAAACATTGATTTATTTCTATTTGACTTAGTCGCTACTTGAGAAAGAGAGACTTAGTCTAGGATAACTTGGCTAACATGAAATTAGGTTAATTGAGAGATTGATTAGCCTAATTAAAGGGTTCGACTAGAGATAGTAAGAACCCGACTTGAGCTCATATCAACTATTTTATTTGATACCTATTTGGACTTGAGAAATCCAAATTAGGTAAAATCACTCTTGACCGAGAGGTATTGAGTGGGTAAAGTAGAGTTGAGAGATATAATAAATCCCAATCAACAAAATAAGTATTAATGTCTTTATCCCATAAGGCAAACACCTAGGTTATGGTCACAACCCTAGGCCCTTAAAAACTATTTGGAAAAATATCATAAACATTCATCTCTAGTTTATTTACCTTAGCTTGGAATCATTAGAGTTATAGTAGAAGTAGAAATCAAAACTCTATCGTGGAAGTGCAATTTAGGTAATCTATTCACTTGCTTTATAAATATACTCTTGACACGCCTTATAACTCCCAGCGAATTTGATCCCGACTCATAGTTGGATAATTATTATTGCATACGACGGTAGCATATCTCTTATTGAGGTGTGTTGTGGACGTCATCAGCGATCGCGAAGAAGGATAATGAAGGGCCCATTTTTTCTCTTCGAAAACATGAGGAGGCTCATGCAAATGTGGATAAGGACCTGGCCCTACTTTGTGAAGAAGGTTGGGAGGGGGATGGTTGTGAGGCAGAAGGCCTTCACGAACGTGAGGTGTGGAACGCGAATGCGAAGGGCATGGTCAACTGGGCATCTCCAACGTGATCAGGATGTCGCGAACGCGAAGAGTAGTTGGATAACTGGGTGGAGTTGGTCTTCACGATTGCGAGGCTTTTTCCGCGATCGCGAAGAAGAGCGGGCCTGGGAAGATTTGATTTAATACGGGATTTGGCTCATTTTTCTTTTATTTTCACTTAATTGGGTGATTTTTGGAGCTCTTGAAGAGGAGATTTTCATCATCTATTATGAGTTAAGTTATTTTACTTGTTGTAAGCTATATACAAGAGTTATATATGGATATTAACATGAAAATTCGTAGAAATCGTGGGATTTTGGAAGAAACCTAGAATTTGGTATTTTTGGATTTTGAAAACGAAATTGGACATGATATTAGGAATAAATTATATATTCAAGTTCGTGGTATTATGGGTATTTTTTATCTTCAAAAATTTTTGAAATTCGTGCACGTGGGCTGAGGGTTGACTTTATTGACTTTTTGAGCGAAATTGAGAATTGTTATAAATTGATTAATTATGAGTGATGGAGTTTATTTTTATTGGTTTTCATGATTGTGTGACTAGTTTCAGATCGATGGACATTGGTTTGAGGTGCTAGAGATTCGTTGAAGCTGGTAATGGAGCTTTAGAGCAAGGTAAGTCTCTTGTCTAATCTTGTGAGGGGGAATTTACCCCGTAAGTGTTATACTTATTACATGCTACATGTTATGGGAGCTACACACGTATGAGGTGAAAAGTGTTCGTACGCATGCTAGAATTCATTATATGTCCGGGTAGACTTAGATTCACGCCATGCTTTAATTGTACTGTTTGAGTTATTTTTGCATGTATAATTACTTTAATACGTTATAACTTGAAATTGGACTCGCGTAGGACTCTTTTAGATAATTGACGAGCTACTTGATTAGACGTAAGAATGGTACTTCTCTTTCATATTCCTCCCCGGTTGTGCGTAATCATCGAAAAGTTTCTCTTGAATTCCATAACTCACACATGTATTCGTAAGTGGGGTCATAGACCCGTAAAAGCTTCATACTCTTATAGGATCGGGTCGTTCGCCTCGGTAGGATATTGTAACACACTCTTATTGGATCGGGGCGTTCGTCTCGGCAACATTATGTATCACACTCTTATGGGATTGGGCAGTTCTCCTCAGCAGTTCTATGAAACACATTTATGGGATCGGGTCGTTCGCTTCGGCAATTCTATGAAATACTCTTATAGGATCGGGTCGTCGCCTCAGCAATTCTTTGAAGTACTCTTTTGGGGTCGGGCAGCTCGCCTCGGCAAAATCGTACAAAATACTTGATAAGGAGTCCACGTACTCAAGAGTTTCCCAACTTGAGATGTGATCGTTGATTTGGTATTGACCATTACGTATTCCATCTGAGGAGGTATCTGGAAATTGAGAACTTTTGTGTTCGTTGTTCAGCTGTAGAACGTATTATTTGCCTATATCTGTACTCTTATTTACTTACCATATTTCATACTTCTCTACATTATTATATTTTATTTACTGGACTACTAGTAAGTGTCAATGTCGACCCCACATCACTACATCTTCGGGGTTAGGCTAGATACTTACCGGGTACGCGTTGATTTACGTATTTATGTTGCACTGCTACACTAATGTGCAGGATCTAACAGGTCAATTTGGTGGTCATTTGGCCGCGTAGGCGCAGCTGCTGAGGGACTTTATCTGAGTTGCATTTCATGATACGATTCATAGCACACAGAGTTTCCATCAAAATTATTTACTTTATCATGTCTATCTTGGATTCCAGACATATGTTATATTGTTATTGTACTTCCTAGTATATGCTCATGCACTTGTGATACCGAGTTTTGGAATGTGCTAGAATTTTGCTTTACGTTGATCAAAATTATTTACTTTATATTTTAATTAAATTGTACGTATTTATGATTTTTAATGCATTGATTTCTCTATCTAATAAGATTCATGATTTTCAAAATAATAAAATGAATAATTAAGTTGGTAGTTCACGTCAGCTTGCCTAACAGTGACATTGGGCGCGGCACGACCTATGTTGGGATTTGGGTCTTGACGTCCACTAGCGTGAACACAATTTTATGTTGTAATGAACATCTCGTACAGATTGAATGTTGGGTATTTCTTAAACTTATGCGATATTTCTTAAATTTATGCTATTTTTCTTAAATTTGGGTACATGTGGATACATGTTTTAGTTATTGATGACATCTTATTTCACTATTTAATCGTCTAAAAAAATGCAAATGAGGATATTGCTACTGGTTATCCTTCAACGTATAATATACTTGAGCAACAAAGCAATATCTTATGAGATCCACACAATTTAATTTAAGATTAATGGAAAATATATTTTTGTCATTTTTGATTTGCAAGATAGGAATGAAGATTATTAGGATGAGAAGGAAAATGGAGGATTGGCAACAAAGTTACGATAAAAAGAGAACCTAATTAAATTAGGAATGACAAAGGTTACGTTGGTATTTAAATTGTTTGGTTCAATAATTTCATTTTAATATGTATCTCCCGTTACCATAGCTTATCTTCTATCGGCCGTTAATAAATGTATTTTTAATTTTTTTTCGATCTTGTACCTTAATACACTGTACACCAACCCAATTTCGAAGAGAAAAAGGAAAAGTGAATCAATAGGCTCAGGGGCATGCCCCGTATTCGCTGCAAGAGAATCCGCTCTTTGACACATATATTAGACCGTAGCACAAGAGACAATTCGCTCTAGTCCCGTAACTAAGCGAAAGAAGATTCATGGACAGAAGTTGCGGGTAAAACTTCGGTTTGCCCTCAACTTTATATGTTGATAGGGGATAACTTATTTGCTTTGTCTTAATTGGGGCTGAAAAGGTAGATTAGCCCCTGATTTCACCCTTTTCGATTTCAAGCGCAAGAAGTAAAGAGACAGTCTTTTGAACAAGTAACTGTTCTAAACACACGAGCAGTAAATAGAACTCCTGAAAATTTTGCATATTAATTTTTTCTTCTTGTTTCCAATCTCATTCCATCAATCGTGCTATTGAAAAGCTGGCATTAAGAAAATCATATGAACGGACTATATAAATTGTCCTATGAATGTTTTTAAAGAATATTTCTTGGATAGAATAAATTTTAGGACATAATGTTCAAAATTTAAAGTTTTAAACACATCATATAATGTTTGTTTAGTAGTTAAAGTTTTAGAATTTCACATGTTATTCATGCAGGTTTTGACAAGCTCTTGCTGAAGTCGTTGTCAAAAGAAGAAGAAGTATTTGTGCAAAGAGAATTCTTGAAGCGTGAACGTCCATGTTTTTATTAGCCAATAAATAGATTCAAGGCAAACTCTGGCATGAATTATATTAAACTTGTAAATGTGGCTACTCCATTACTGGCATGAGTTTATTTATATTTTATGATAAATTAAATTGTAACAAGTTAGTTTGTATTTGACTAATCTTTATATGAGTACTATATTTTTTATTTGCTCTGCTCTAAAACAAGTTTTACAAGTGTTGATGCCCTACGAAATTGAACTTTTGAGATTTCTAAGTTATTATCGGGTGGAAGTTAGAAATCAACCACTAATACAACTAAGAGTCTGTTTGGATAGGCTTAAAAGCTAGTCAAATCAGTTTTTAAGCATTTTTTAACTTGTGAAAGTGTTTGGCAACCAAAAAAGGGGCTTAAAGAAGGAAATTACCAGCTATGTCCATTTATAAGTACTTATTCTTAAAATATTACTGATATTAGCCAAATATTACTAATATTAGCCAATTAGCTATTTGTAGCAAAAAAGGTCAAATTTTTGCTTTGTTTTGAGTTGGTATTATTAGAATAGATTGAGTACATCTTAAGGAGCTTGAATCTCAGTTTTGGGATGATTTGGTGAAGTTTTGAGGTGGTTTGAATTGAATATTCGAAGTAAAAACTGAACATTAAAAAAATAATATGTGTATCACACTGTGTATCATTTGTGTATCACATATGTATCATATTTGTACAAATTGTGTATCACATGTATATTTGCGTGTGAGATATATGCGTGATACATGTTTGATACATATATCGCAAAAGAATTTTATAAACTCGATTTAATTATGAATTGTGATACAAAACCAGTCCAAATCACATCCGATCTTCCTCAAATTTTGTATATTGACTTATCTATATATTTTCGATGAATTTCAATTATACCCATTGAAAAAGTTTCTTTTTTACTTAGATTTTTGGAATATTGTATACTTTTTTTTTTGTATTTCATCACCTTATTTGCTACCTCATCCATGAAATTTCATTTCAGTCTTGCATCTAATGTTGCTAATCACGCTTAAAAACATGGAAGGAGATTTTTGCATGTGATTCTTTGAGAGAAAGAACCTTATTTATTTGGTTTTTCGATTTTTATATGTACTTGACTAGTTTTGGTAAGTCTATGACTAATGGCTAGAGGTTGGTAAGTTGAAACTTATTTGGAACATTTATGTAAGTTTCCCGCTTAAAAAAAAGTTAAAATCTGCTTTAAAAAAGCCAAAACCAATAAGTTGGAAAACCCAGCTTTTTCGAAATTGGCTTAAAAGCCATATTGTTTTGACCAAGTATATTACATTCTCATCCCTTCTAATTTTTTCTAATCCCGATATTACCCCTCAATAGAAAACCATACAATATACTATCTTTTTCTTTTCTCTGTTCTTGTTGCAGCAGCCTCTCTTTCTTCTTCGGCTTCTTCCGTAACTTCTCTCTCTTTTCCTTTCATTTCTTTCTTTACACCTTCATTCATTATTTTCCCCTCTCTTATTTTTTTCTTTCTTTACGCACCCCTCATATTTTTCAGTAAAACACTTTTACATATTCGAACAACTTTTATCAATCTAAGTGGGAAAAAAATTAGTTATGATTTGTTTTTAAATTTTTTATTTTTGGGTGGTCGATTATTAATTTAAAGAAAGGGTCGATTTATTGGAATGAGAAAGAGGAATTTTTTTACAAATAATTGGCTCAATAGCTCATCTGTCTTCCCATTTACCAACCCAGATAAAAATAGCAAACACACAAGACAAAAATGTAACAATCATTCGTTTGAAGTTATGACGGGAAAATATAATATTACAATTTTAAGGATATTTCAGTCATTTTAACAAGAAAAAGTGTTTACCAGCACTTCTTTACCAAATATTTCATCAGTTTTTTTTCATTTTCAACACACTTATTCAAATACGTAAGTTACTTTTTTTAAGTCAATCCAAACAGGATGCTCGGCGGCTATTTTGTTTTTTTAGTTGAAAGAATCATACAATGCAATATTATCTCCACTGTTGACTTTTACCTTACTTATTACGTATTTCTTTTTATCTTCTATTTTGTTGGATTTAGTTAATCTAAAGAGCCAAACTAAGTCATACTCAACCGTTATTACATAAACTATCTATTTATTATTTATATTATAGAAAAGTCAAATTGCAGCAAAGTTTTTCTCCTCATTCGATTTAGGACTGAAATCCTACTAAATCCATTCGAAATCTTTATAAAAATTGCTAGAAATTTTTAGATATAAGCTCCTTAAAGTATTTTAAATTGTTTGCCGTAACACCCAATTGAATCTGATTTAGAGGAAGTATCATGACTCAAAATCTACTATAGGCCGTGATGCCCAACGTGGCCTTTAGGGATTGATGTTCTAAAACGTCCATACCACACAAGAGGGGGGTGATTTGTGTGGTGTCCGATTTTCGCGTGCACTAGTTATAGAAGGACCAGGTTCTTCTATATGTTCCAACTTATACTGTTTGCGGAATAATAAATACATAAAATAAAGAACACAAGGATTTTACGTGGAAAACACCTGGCTCAAAAGGTGAAAAACCACGACCTACTTTCTAGTAGGATTTTCCCAAACACTCCACGAAAATCACTGAGCCAAAAACACCATTTACAAAAACTCTTTGTAAACCTAGGATTAACTCTAATCCCTTTGTGGCAAACTAGCATCTAGCTATTTGCGACAAACTTCAAGTTAGCTATAACTTGAAACACACAGTACCTATTACAGACGCTTCTAGATAAAGTTGAAAGGTACAAGTTGAAATCACCTTCTACAAGTAATTAAACTAGACAAAGACAACAGTTGGAACTGGTTCTTCTAGCTGGTCCAAGTAGCTTCAGAGTCGCACACTTAAATCTCACACGAACTGCTAAGTCAGTTTCAATTATAAATTCACTCAATTAAGCTAGCAGAATGAGTTCAAATAATTCAAATATTACATGATGAAATCCCAATTCTACCCGGACATAAACATGTTTTAGCTACGTACGGACTCGCGTCACCTCCTGCGTACATAACACCCACAACTAGTAGCACATAACAATTACATCACATAAGGAGTAGTTTCCCCCTCACAAGTTTAGACACGAGACTTACCTCGCTCTGAAGTTCCATAACTGACTCCAATGCCACTCTAACACCTCAAACCAATGTTGATCGATGTGAAACTAGTCAAACAATCGTGAAAACCAATAAAAATATACTCCAACATCATAATTAATTAATTTATGACACTTTCCAACTCCGCTTGAAAAGTCAACAAAGTCAACCCTCGGGCCCACGTGCCTGGATTCCGAAAATTCTTGAAGATTATCATTACCCATAACAACAAGAACTCAATTATATAATTTATTCCTAATTCTATGTCCAATTTTACGGTTAAAATCCAAAAATACCAAAATTCCACAATTTCTACTAATTTTCATGTTCAAATCCTTGTAGAATCCATGTAGTTAACTAAGAATATACGGGAATTACTTACCTTGACATAGATGATGAAAATCTTCCCTCCAAGAGCTCAAAAAATCGCCCAACCAAAAGAAAGTGTGAGAGAAATGGGCTAAGTCTCGAAATGAAGTCTTAATAACAGCCTTAGATGTCACATTTGCGATATGAGGTTCGCAAATGCGATGGTCGCAAATGCGAAGCCCAACCAACACTACCTGGGTCGCAAATGCGAACTCAGAGACCTCGCAAAAGCGACAATTTGCGTCACAATGGTGGAGATGCTTAATCGCAAATGCGATTAAATTGTTCGCAAATGTGAACTCCCCTACCCCAACCCATCTTCGCAAAAGCGAGAATGATCTCGCGAATGCGAGAACAGTGCACCAGAACAAAATAAACCTCTTTAAACTCCTCCAGCACGCGTCCAAAAACTCATTCGAGCTCTTAGGGCTCCAAACCAAACATCCACACAAGTCTAAAAATATAACACAAACTTGCTCGGGCGATCAAAATACCGAAATAACCTCTAGAACCACGAACCGGACGCCAAAACGCATAAAAATCACAATGAAATTTAAGAATTTTTAAAATTGCAACAAATCTTCTGAACCACATCAAATCAACTCCAAATGACACCAAATTTTACATGCAAATTCCAAATGACGAGACGGACCTATTAGAAGTGCTGAACCCAAAATCCGAACTCGATAACCTTAAAGTCAAACTAAGGTCAAACTTAGGGAAAACTCCAAACTTTCAAACATTCGAACTTTGACGAACGCATGTGATTCATACTTAAACATCCTGGAATGATGCAAAACTTTACTCACAAGTCATAATCACAATACGAACCTATTCCAAGGTTCGGAATCCCAAACGGACATCGGTAACACCAAATTCCACTTCAAACCAAACTTAGGAAACTCTTAGACTCTCAAAATGCCAACTTCCTATAATAAGCATCAAAATGCTCCCGGACCACCCGATACTCAACCCAAATATACGCATAAGTCCGAAATTATCATACAAACCTATTGGAACTTTCAAATCCTGATTCCAATGTTGTTTACTCAAAAGGCAAACATTAGTCAACTCTTCCAAATTAAAGCTTCCAAATTAAGAATTTTCCATCCGAAACAACTCCGAACTTCCCAAAGTTTAATTCCGAAAACACGTACAAGTCACAAAACATGAAGTGAAGTTACTCTAGGCCTAAAACTATCGAATGACGTGCTAGAGTTCAAAACGACCGATCGGATCGTTACTTTCTCTGCCACTTAACATATGTTCGTCCTTGAACGTTCCAAAAACCATTCCAAAGTTGTCCAAAACCACTATTTAACACCTCGTGCACCTATACATTCCACCACAACCCATGTGAGCACATTAGCTCGAGCCAGATTGAAGATCCTCCCTATAACCTTAGCTAACAAGTCTTAGAACCAAATTCCAACATCTGGAATTCTCCACGAGACCCGATTCTAACATACAAACACCGCATGTACCAAAACATGATCATGCACCTATATTGAAATCACACCATGCACCATATAAGTCGTTTGCCCACAATAACATCTTCCGACCAGAGTAGCTGAAATTTCATGAATCAGATGCTCGCAATACATCTCATAACACACATAAGCCATGTTCCAACTCTCGCAGCACTGCCACAATGAAAGAGACGCGTAGAGACTCATAACCACCTACCAAATCAATAATTAATTGAGTCTCTCCACCTAACGGGAACCATTACCTCATTCTAAACTAAGTAACGATATTTTCTCTTTAATATACCTTACATAAATCTGATCGCACTGATCTCATGTCCAATAACCTCGTCTCACCTGGTACAAGCTGCTCAGGCATTACGCCACCTTACACACCGCCTATAACCTCATATATCGCCATCAAAGCACCAACAATCTACAACTCGAATATGATTTATAGGGAAGAATGAACTCTGGAAAAGAACCATCCAGCCTGCGTAATGAACAAAATGGTCAAACCGATGTTATGGATATATCTCATAGATGAGAAACAAGGCACACAAAATAAGTATAAGGAACCATACTTAACATCTCATTGTTGCAGCGTGCAACCTGATCCAAATATGACATTGATGCGACGTGAAACCCGATCCTAAAAATAACACTATTGCAGCGTGCAACCCGATCCAAACATGACATTGTTGCGGCGTGCAACCCGATCCACACAACATACCTGTGGAGGTGTGCCACTCGATCCAAACAATATACCCATGGCGGCGTGCCACATGATCCACACATAACAATCAATAAGGAAACACCCATCAAGCCGTAATGCTTCTGCTTACAAAATGTCCGAATATCGACCACAAGCATACCAAGTGCATAATACAACCCCGGGGAGACTAATAGCGACATACACTACAAAAACCCAAGAACGGCTAAGGTGCAATAAATGACCTGCATCTCGAGAGCTATCATGCTCATATAACACCACAAGGCACAATAGAATATTACATAGAATAGCTGACGATGGACATAATATTCAACGCCCAAAGACTCCTCTGTAAGCAATGCTATACCGAATGAATACATCTGGCTCGACGCAGAGCGCACATTCATATTAGACCTACCAACGGACCTCAAGTCAGTTATGATTATACCATACTGGGACACTAAACTTTCAAGGATCCAAAATGTCCCTATACGCCGATCATAAGGTTTGTGAAGTTGCTTACATGGTGGGGGAGAAGGTACTACTTAGAGTTTCACCCATGAGTTGTGTTATGAGGTTTGGGAAGAATGACAAGTTGAGCCCGCGGTACATTGGCCTGTTTGAGGTGCTTGAGAGGATTGGAGAGGTGGATTATAGGCTTGCATTGCCGCCTCCGGTGTTTCATGTTTCCATGATTCGGAAGTATGTCACCGATCCGTCTCATGTTTGGACTTCAGCACGGTTCAGTTGGAAGGTGATTTAACTTACGATGTAGAGTCGGTGACCTTTTTGGATTGGCAGGTTCGAAGGCTGAGGTCAAAGAACATAGCTTCAGTGAAGGTGCAGTGGAGAGGTCAGCCAGTAGAGGAGGTTACTTGGGAGACCGAGCGGGAGATGCGGAGCAGATATCCACGCCTATTTGGGATAACATGTATAGTTCTAGACTCGTTCGAGGACGACGTTGCTTAAGAGGGGGAGGATGTAACGACTTGGCCGGTCGTTTTGGGTGTTATATCCCTCTTACCCCATTTATTGATGTTATATGACATGTCGGGATGGTTGGTTTGGTTCCGGGGATGTTTAGGAATGAGTTGGGACACTTAGTCCCGAGGTTGGAAGCCTAAAAGAGTTAATCGGATATTGACTTATGTGTAAATGGCACCGGAATGGAGTTTTGATGATTTCGATAGCTCTGTAGGGTAATTTTGGACTTAAGAGAGTGTGTGGATAGTGATTTGGAAGTCCATAGGTAATTTTGGCTTAAAATGGGAAAGTTGAAAAAATGGAAGTTCGGAGAGTTGAGAAGTTTGACCGAGAGTCGACTTTATGGGTACCGGGCTAGATTTGGTTCTAGAAGTCTGAATAGGTCCTTTATGTCATTCACGACTTGTATACAAAATTTGAGGTCAATCGGAGTTGATTTGATAGGTTTCGGCATCAATTGTAGAAGTTGGAATTCATTAGTTTTCGTTAGGCTTGAATTGAGACGCGATTCGTGTTTTTGATTTTTTTTTTATGTTATTTAAGGCCTCAACTAAGTTCGTATCGTATTTTAGGACTTGTTGATATATTTGGTTGAGATCCCGGAGGAATCGGATGGATTCCGGATGGTTAACGGATCAAAAGTTGGACATGAAGCATTGCTGAGATTTTTCCTTCCAGTGTGATCGCACCTGTGAGAAGATTAGCCGCAGGTACGACACCATAGGTAGGATGCCGCAGGTGCGGTTGAAGTGGCAAGAAAACGGAGATGGGGTTGGCCTGGGGTGTGTGCAGGTGCTAGGAATCTTCCGCATATACGAGCCCACAGATGCGAACAAGGCCCCACAGATGCGGAGAATAGGTAAGTGAAGCTGGCTTCGCAGAAGCGAACAACTGGGTACAGAAGCACTTCCGCAGATGCGGATCTTGGAGCGCAGGTTCGAGTCTTGTGGACTTAAGTGAATTCCACATAAGCGGAATTTTTATCGCAAAAGCGATTCTACAGGTGCGAAGTTTTGGGCCGCAGAAGTGAAAGGACCTGGGCAGTGTTTAAATTCAAGAATTTCAAGATTTTACTCATTTTTGGACTTTGCAAACTCGGATTAAGGCGATTTTTTAGAGGGGTTTCGAGTGATTTCTTGAGGTAAGCCACTTTTGATCATTGATTACCTATTGGATATCCCACCTAGTTTATGTATTTTTAAGTTGGAATTTTTGGCAGTTTTGGGCTAGGGATTGGAGAGTAAAACATTGGAAATTTGAGTGACGATTTGGTGTCGGAATTTGGTCTTGTTGGACTCGGGGTTGAATGGATGTTCAGATTTTGTAACTTTTGTTGGATTCCGAGATGTGGGCCCGTGGTTGACTTTTTGAGTTGACTTTTTAACTTTTGATTAAGAACTTAACATTTTCATATGGAATTGATCCTATAACTTGTGTTGATCGTATCGAGTTGTTTGTGGCCATATTTGAGGCGTTCGGAGGACGATTCCCGAGGTAAGGGCTTGTTGGAGTAGAGATTTGCACGGTTTGAGGTAAGTAACACTTCTAAACTTGATTTTGAGGGTACGAATCCCAGAATTACGTATTGCGTGATTGATGTTGAGGTGACACACATGCTGGGTGACGGGTGTGTGGGCGTGCACCCTAAAAATTATGATCCGATTTATTCTGTGGTACTGTGTAGTCATCAGACCTTCTAGCCATTCATGTGATCTCTATATGTTAGAGTAATTGAGCTACTGATTCATGTTAGAAATGATGTTAGGCTATATGTTTATCCTGTTGAGTCCCACTGTTGTCATTTCTGCTGTCAAATTATTTGCTTAGATGACAATTTGTATTCAGTAACATCCATTATTTGTATATCATACCTCAGTTCCTATCACTATTATTGTTGTGTATCATTGTTTTGGGCTAATTGGCATGAGATTTGTGAGACGAGAGACTGGAGAGATTCATGGCTGAGTTGGGTCTAGAGAGTCGTGTGTGGGTGAGATATGTGGATCGAATTGCACGTCGCAACAAGCCTCATGGCTATATGTGGATCGAGTTGCACACCGCAACATGCCTTATGACTATTATGAGCACGTGATTTTTACTCGCCATATCGTCCTATAAGAATCTCAATAAATCAATCGATTTTATGATTTTTTGTTGATTTTCAGTGATTAATTATGAATGATTTGTATTTTTTGCATATCCATAATTCATCTTTTGAAATTATTAAAAATTGCATCACTATTATCAAGGAATTATGAAGTTATAATTAACTAAATAATAGACGAATGATGGCCATTTAACGTAATGTAGTTTTAATAATTAATTACTAAAATTAATCATTTTTATTCGATAAATCATAGATTTAATTAGGAATATAAAATTGGTCGTTTTATTATTGATTAATATGTAAATAGATGAAAAATAAGGTTTAAAATTAATTACTACATTTTTGGATTAAATTAGATTTGAACCTAATTAGATTAATTAGTTTAATTAATTAAGAGAGCCAACATCGGACCTGGGGCAAGAAATACCCAGGCCCAATCTCTACCTCTACACACTCAAACGACCCAGCCCAAATCCCTTAGCCCACCCGGCCTGCTCCTACACTACCCAAACGACCCTGTTTCACCCCAGAAGTGATCCCAGCCGTTGATCAAAACAAATCAAACGGCTGGGAACTCCCAACNCCGCCCGAAAATAGCCTACCGGTGGCGGATCTCCACCAATCGACCCCAAACTCCCACCCTATAACCTTCTCCTCCCCCTTAATCCCATCCCACAACCAGTTTCCTCAAAAAACCACTCAGTTTTGAGTAATCTCAAATCTGAAAATCCAAGAAGGCCTAACTTCCTCTACGAGTCGATTCCAAGACCTCCAATGGTTCACACTGACATGGGTCGATAGCTCTTGATGAGAGCTATCGATTCATGTGGGTTTGGACCATTTCCAAGCTCGTCCGAGACCGGCCAAGTTCCGGCAAGTCGCCGAAATTCGTCCAAAATCACTTCACTGGTATCCCCCCCTTTTTTCCTTTTCTATTTGTTCTTTGTTTTTTCTAGTTTTTTTCAGTTTAAAATCGTGAATCCCCGCTGTTTTTAGGTCTGGATTTTTGTTTTTTCTTTCATTATTTTCCTTTACCTGTTCATGCTGTTTCATCTTGATTAATTCAAGACCCGAACGGATAATCATGTTTAGTAACTAGGGTTCTTTGATAATCATGTTGTTTAGCCTAGGTTTTTGTCATTGTTTCATATGGATGTTCTTCTTTTATTCACACTGCCTTCGTTTTTGTTAACACGTGCTTAGTCGTTCAAGACTTCCTACTAATCATCGTTAATCGTTAGGTGTTCTACTTGTTAAAATTAATAGTTAACTTCATCGATTTATGCTTAGTTTTTCAGATTGCTTTCCCTGCCGTTTTCTCTAAATGCTACTGCCCACCTTCAATTAATTGATTACCCTAGTTCGTCTCTTGTTTTTAGTATAATCTGAGGGTTAATCATCCACCTAGATTAATCGATCAAGTAATAGTTTAATTAGGTAATGAAGAGACAATTATACGCGACTAATTAAGTGTACATTTGAACTAAGTAATAATACAATTGGCCTAAGTCTAAGAAGTTCAACCTAATTAATCTAAAGTAATTAATTAACCTGAAACTAATCAACCAATTAGGCTAAAACTCAGTTCTAAAACAATGTTTGGTCATGGTTTAACCTAGACTTATCAAGACTAATTTAGTTAGCAATAATTTCCTATAATCACTTGTTTAATAGTTTAACCTAGTCTAATAGTCTCTTAAGTAGTTAACTAAATCCTAAAAGCTATCTAAGATAGTTAGTTCAGGATTAATTAACTAAAACAAATTAGTTAACCTAGGCTTAATAGTTAGTCAAGTTTCTNGTTCAGGATTAATGAACTAAAATAAATTAGTTAACCTAGGCTTAATAGTTAGTCAAAGTTTCTGATTTTTAGTAATTTAGTTGGATTAACCAAACCAAATCAGTTAACTTAGGTTAGGGAATTAAGTTTATTGACTTATATTAATTAACAAGCTAAACCGAGTTAACTAATAGGAACTCAATCAATTAACCCTTGACTAACTGACGTCAACCATAGTTAAGAACAACTAATAGTTGACTAAAGAACATAACTAGGGTTAACTAACCAAACTTTAAATAATAACCCAAGTGAGTTTAACCTTGATTACCCAATGGGAAATTCAGGGGCTCTAAGGGGTACATTAGGTAACTCAGATTAGAAAACCAGGCTCTTAAGGCTAAAAGGGTATTTTCTAAAGAGGAAAGTTCTAGAATAGGGGCAGCTGTCCCAATGATAGGGTTGACAGCTTCCTTATGTACTATTGAGTGCTGTTTTTCAGCTTTGGATAGGTAATATTCAAAAGAGATCCCATTCCCAAAGCCTCTTATAAATATACCCCCCCCCCCCCTTTAGATTGGGCAGATTTTTTTAGACTCTGAAAATTCTCCCTACATTATGAAATTACCTTCTTGAACACTGAACATTGGAAAACAAAAAAAACCAGTATAGTTCTTCATTCAAAAAATGCCAAAAACAAATCAGTAGAAAAAAATCTGATTTCTCTCAAGAATTCTTCAGGGTTTTCTAGTGGATTTTCTCACTTCTTGGTTTTCTTTGGTTTTTGCTTCTGATTTTCTGGAATTCATCTAATTTGGTTGTAGACCTGGGGTCAGTTTCTGGGTTTGCTGTTATTGCTGGCTGAATCTTCCTCTTCTTCACTCTCTTACTCTCAACCTGACCTTTATTTGGTCAGGATCTTTGTTAACTTTCTCTTTTAAAAGGTATGTAACAATGAACTTTAAATAAAGTTATTAAATTCAGAATTTGTGTTGAAATGTTTGATTCATGTTGTGTTTTGAGATAATGTAAAGTTGAATCTTCTTCTCCTTTATTCTTAGTATAAAAAACTGAAGTAAGACTGGTTGATGTGACATTAATGAATCTGAAAAAATGTATTGTGTGTGCAATATCTAAATCCTTGGAATCCTTCTGTTTGCCTTTTGAGTCGGTTAAAATGCTTTGAGTATTGTTAGATATAGTTTTTGTGCTAGTCCACAAGTGAAACAATCTGCACTAGGATGTTGAACCTGACATTTTCTATGGTCAGGCTCTTTCTATAAGAGTGCAAAAATACGCTTTTGATTGAGTCTCTTTGGTCAATGAAGAGATTCAACAAGCAAGTCTCTAGGTAGTTACATACAAATTTCCAGGCATCAATTGTTTAAGTATTTCAGATTTGATTAAAAATTCAAAAAGCGTTCTTTTTCGAAACCTCTTTTTTTACAACTTTGTGCTCAAATTGGTTTGCCCAAAACACCTTGTAAATACCCATTGAAATTCTGAGAAAAAATGATTATTTTTAGATCAAAGGAGTTTCGAAGTATATACAAATATGAGTTTGTCATTTAAGGCGTTTCTCATCATATCCACTTCATATTTTTTTTAATTCCAAAATCCATAACTACATGAAGGATTTAATATATGAGACATATATGCATGGGTCTAGGATATCCGAATTTGATAAAACCATTCAATTAATGATCTATGTGTTTATTTGACCTTTCAAGTATGCAATTTGTCAAACTGTAATTTTTCCTTGTTAATATACCATAACTAAGATGTATAGTTACTCTCTCTTGCGAAATTAGCCACAATTAGGATTGGCCAAAGGGTGAAACGATAAAAATGGGGCTAAAATATGGCCATAGCCCAAGTATCTTGTCCTTTAGGCTAGTAAACTTAATCTTAGACAACCTTCTACATATTCTCTAGGTTGAAAAATACCTCTTTTAGTTCGAAATTATAGAACTTAGCAAATAATCAAACATCGCCTCAAATAGGCACCATAAAACCATCACGACCATAGTCTTGACTACATAATCTACACTCGGGTGCGACAACTCATGTCCTTGTCTTCAACTTCAAATTATATTAAAATCGCGTGTTGCAATTGCGGGTGCATTTCATGCGGCGTAATTGTAATATGTTCAAAAACAAACAAGTGCACGCCATCGTGACTTGTTTCAAGATAAATCCATAAATACTAAAAGCGGCTAAAAGTGAAAAGGGCTAAAAATCACAATAGGTTTAAAATATGTAAATAATTAGATAATTAGGCCAAATATTAATAATTAAGCGACCGTGCTAGAACCACGGAATTCGGGAGTGCCTAACACCTTCTCCGGGGTTAACAAAATTCCTTACTCGGATTTCTGGTCGCAGACAAATCAAAACAGTCAAATTTCCTCGGTTTGGGATTTTAAAAAAAAATGGTGTCCCGAGCATCGTCAAAAATTCGGGTGGCGACTTTGAAATAATAATAAGTCCCAAAATCGAATAATATCACTTTAATTGGAAAAACTCCCTTATTACCCTCACCGGGTAGAGGAAAAAGGAGGTGTGACAGCTCTGGCGACTCTGCTGGGGATATAGAACCCAGAATCTCTGGTTCAGGGTTCGAGAATTCGAGCTTAGAATAAACTGTTTCATTTCGCTTTATTATCTGATTTTTACATGTTTAAACCTAATGTGCTAAATGCAGCTTTGTACCGCTTTGATATTATCTGAATTGGATATTAACTGTGATAAAACCCCTCTTCTCTCTGAGTCTTCTAAATCATCTGGGAAGTGTGCTCTTCGTGTGACTTATTTTCTGTTAGAGTTATATCCAAATTTTAGAACGAGGTACGGAAAAGTTGCAAAGCCGGTGAAGCTTCTGTATTTCCGATACGCTGCCCCCCCTGGCTCGAGCTGTCCGCTTGGGTAAGCCTGGTCTAGAACAAAACCCCAGGATCTAAACTTAGTATAACATAGCCTCATGCCGGATCCCTAGTAGGAACGATTATTTGCATCACGTGCATTTGACTTAGGGGACTCAACACAGGGGTTGGATCCGTCTAGGACAGGTGTACCCCAAAAATGAAAGACTACCCTGATTCATCTTACCTGCTACATATGCATTTATTTGTTTCAACTTGTGTATTGACCGGCTAAAACTAAAAAAAACAAACAGAAAAATCAAGAGTGAGGTAGGATAGAAAATTCACCCTGTTTTGAAAATCCCCGTATTTATCCTGAAACTCTGCCAAAATTTCTGAAGAATAATATTCCAAAACAAAATGAGTGGGTGTATATTTTTAATCAGTCAGGATTTTTTTTTCCAAACTACGCATTGTTTGATTCTCACAGGTGTGGGATACGTAGCAACCCTCATCGGTTCCAACTCTATTTTTCAAAATCAAAGGATATAGCCCTAAATAAAATAAGGTTACGCCATTATAGCCTGATTGCCCAAGTGGGGCACCGGAAGGCCGTTTTTGCAATAATGGCCGTCTGTGGTTTGTCTTTAAATTTCCACCCAATTTGCAAACACAGCCTTAAAAAACTTCCTACCCGAAGTATTGAAGGGTCGTATTCGCAAAGATGGTCCATTTTTCTTTATTACAAAACCCTTTGCAAAAATAGCACTTTTCAAAAAAAAATTGTGGTTTTAATCAAAAAAACGAATATGCGGGATGAATACAGTTGAAAACATTCCGTTCAGGGCAGTCGAGGAAATCCCTCTAGGACTCCATATGTGGTGGAGCTACTTGGGGGAAGCTAGTAGAAAGTCTGTTATGAAAGCTTTAGGGGGACTTACTGGTCTTTTAAAAAAGCAAGTCGAGGATGGACATCGTCGAGGCTCTAGTACCATTTTGGGATCCCGCCCACAATGTTTTCCACTTTTCAGACTTTGAATTGACGCCCACGCTAGAGGAAATAGCAGGCCAGCAGGGTATGCTGGTCTCAATGACAATCTTAGAAGTCGGTACCCAGTGGCAACCAGGGCGGTGACTCCACATGAGTTTTTGGATATGTTGAACATTAGGCGGGACGTCCAAGACCCACACCTGTCCGAAGGTGTCTGCACTTTCTATTTTCTTTACAAACGTTATGGAGATCCCCGAGGTTATGAGGCTGACAACACTGGTCTAACTCACAAAGATCAGGCTAAATGGGAAGTCCGCCGGGGGCTAGCTTTTGTGGTAGCATTCTTGGGCACCTTGATTTGCCCAAGAAGTGACGGATTCATAGATATCGGGCTTGTCGGAATAGCAGATTTCATGATGAAAAAATCCAATGGCACACTTATACCGATGGTCTTAGCCGAGATTTACCGTGCTCTGACAATTTGCCAATCTGGGGGAAAGTTCTTTGAGGGGTGCAACCTGCTTCTACCAATCTGGCTGATCGAGCACCTCTGTCACCGCCCAGGCTACATGAACTACGGCTTAACCGGTTCGAATTGCATCGAGGAACATGGTACTCGGGTAAAGGGCCACAAATTTCCTGAGGGCACGAAAGTCTGGCACTCATACTTGAGTTCATTGATTGCCGACCAAATCGAGTGGACGTTCGGGTGGCTCCCTGTCGGCGAGGTTATCAATATGTCTGATGAGGTTTGCTATCTCCTGTTAATGGGCCTGCAAAGCATTCAGCCATATGCCTCACACCGGGTTTTACGCCAGTTGGGGAGACAACAGGGTGTTCCCCATGACGAGGATTTAAGCCAACAAGCCATTGAGTTATGCCCTAGGGCTGCATTTCGTGAAGGCGGGGTTCGTCAAATCTGGAATGAGTGCAGGTTTTTAGAACCTCAAACTCGGGTGAGAGATTTATATAAGGGGGAAGTGGAGCCCGCCTACACTTATTGGTATGGCATAAGAGGCAGGGAGCATCAAAGATCAAGAACGACTCGCAAAGAGACCCCACGTGCAACAATTCACCGAGCAAACACAAGAGCATTGGGCTTGGTTAGAAAAGGAAAACAGCTACAAATCCACCATAAGCAAGTTGGAAGCCCAGGTCAGGGAAATCAAATTTGAAAACATTCTACATACTGCCACAATTGAAGGGGAGAAAAATAGATTAGCCCAAGAAAATGAAGTTCTCCGGGCCCAGATACAGGAATTAAAAACAGCTGCTGAGAACCCAGAGAGAAGCAGAACTGATGAAAGGCTTATCAACAGCCTGAGGCATAAAGTGTGCAGCTATAGGAATGATCTAGACAAAGCTGAAGAAGAACTGGCCGGAGTTCGGGCAAGATTAACAAGAAGTGCAGAGGAAAGAACAAAGTTTGTCCAGAGACTAAAAAGGAAATATAACCAGGAAGTCATAGGCTTGAAGGAAAAGCTGGTCATCCTCGAGAACGAAATGGCCAAACAGGCAAAAAGATTTAAGACAGAGAGGTAACAGTGATATGCCATGATGGCTCAGTTGGAAAAAGAGTTGCAACAATGGCAAGAGCAGAGTCACAAAGACGCCCAGACTTTAGAGGCGAGATCCCAGCAAATCGGGCGCCTACTTCAGGAAAAAGGTATCATCAGGCGAAGGGTCCGAGGGATAGCTGACTACATCATCACCAAATGCCAGGAATGCGAAGATATGACTCGGACCACCTTCTTCTCAACGGTTATGATCTTCGTCCACAAGATAATGGATGACCTTTACCGCCTCCAGCAAGACATAGCACGCAGGCCCGTGGCAAGGCCGAACGATGCCCCACCGGTCCCTGGAGCAACGGAAGCACTGATATATTTTTGATGTTTTTTGAGTATGTATTTCATTTTTCTAGTTGTAGTCATGTTTGAGCCCACAGTAGTTTTTATATTTTTAGAAAATATGTGTCGAGTCTGTTTTGCAAACTTTGAAATTCCAAAAGTGGGCTACAAATTTTCTGTAATCAGAAGTTTTTTATTTAATGAATGAAAATTTTAGAATGAAGATTTTAGAAAAAATATGCATTTCTGTCCTTTGGTTTTGTCCCATGAACTACGTGATGATCTGATTCACGCGGCGCCGTGATACGTAGGCAATCCACATAGGATTCGATCATAACCATAAGAAAAAGAAACCGAGCAAGGAATAAAAGAGCGGAAATAATAACAAAGGGAAGGAAAGTTCAAAACCCAGAAATAAAGCCGAGATGAAGTACACGACTGTTGCGAAAACATATAGAAAAGCATTTAAATTGCTCAGGTGCATTGCATACCCCAAACGTGCGATTGCCTATGTGATAAATGCTTCAACCTAACATTTTGTTGGTTTAATCTAAAAGGTATTTTTAGGTGGTTGGTTTTGCGGTAACTTGTCTTCCCATCCTTACTTCACTAGATCAAAATGGAGCATAGAAATGACGTCTGAAAGTCACTTGCCAATCGTCAACTCTTTCGTGGAAGACCTAAATCCAGCCATCCCAACGTCTGAGTCAGCAACAGCTGAAGAGAACAGGACTCTGCGTTGCCGCATGCTAGAAATGTGGGATGCATGGTCCAATGGTAGAGAACCACCCAGTACCATCCCGGGTTTCCTAGAGATAATTCACAGGGCAGGCGGGACATCCAACATCCCCATAAGCTACCCAGCCACGCCGTTTGGATATCCAACTATGTTGACTCACTTTGCCGGAAGACCTTCTGAGGTTCGCCCCCAGGCCCTGTTTTCCGGTGTGTCTTCCAATATCTTCACCGCACCACCAATCTCTGCCACGGTTCCGCCGACTATCTCTGGACCAATTTTCGAGCCGCCAGCATTCACATTCCAAACACCGTCCGTCCATCTGGATACCACTCATATTACTCCCAATGCATATCCCCGACAACCTCAGCTTGAGGTCACTTTGGGACAAGATAACAAAAGCCTCGAGCACAAAGAAATAACTCAGAAAATGAAGAGTATTGAACAGAGCCTCAAGAATATACAGGGGCTGAGCGGGCAGAAAAGCGTCTCCTACGCAAATTTGTGCATGTTCCCGCACGTCCACTTGCCTCTTGGGTTTAAAACCCCCAGGTTCGAAAAATATGACGGACATGGGGACCCCATAGCTCATCTGAAAAGGTACTGTAACCAGCTCCGGGGAGCAGGTGGGAAAGAGGAACTTCTCATGGCATATTTTGGAGAAAGCTTGACGGGAATTGCATCAGAATGGTACATGGACCAGGATATATCCCGCTGGCACCTATGGGATGACCTGGCACGGGACTTTGTCCGGTAATTCCAATACAATGTGGACATCACTCCCGATAGGAACTCACTATCCAATCTCAAAAAGAAACCCTCAGAGAGTTTCAGAGAGTATGCCATCAAATGGAGCAAGCAGGCCTCCCGGGTCAAACCTCTGATGGATGAGGTTGAAATGGTCAGCGTCTTTCTACAAGCACAGGAAGCTGATTACTTCCAAAATATGATGTCCTCCATGGGCAAACCATTTGTAGAAGCAATCAAAATTGGAGAAATGGTGGAGAATGGTCTAAAAACTGGTCATATCCTGAGCCAATCTGCCATAAGAGCAACTCCCCAGGCCATCCAAAGCGGATCTGGGAGTGCAGCCAACAGAAAAAAGAAAGAAGAAGGGGCCATGATGGTTTCCGATGTCAGGAAGCCTCGACAATACCCACGTCCATTTCCCAAAGCTTCCCAACATTACTATCCTCACCAAGACGCAGCTTATGCTACGCCCCCTCTTCCCTATGCGGTAATGAACGCTCAACCNATCACTCCCGATAGGAACTCACTATCCAATCTCAAAAAGAAACCCTCAGAGAGTTTCAGAGAGTATGCCATCAAATGGAGCAAGCAGGCCTCCCGGGTCAAACCTCTGATGGATGAGGTTGAAATGGTCAGCGTCTTTCTACAAGCACAGGAAGCTGATTACTTCCAAAATATGATGTCCTCCATGGGCAAACCATTTGTAGAAGCAATCAAAATTGGAGAAATGGTGGAGAATGGTCTAAAAACTGGTCATATCCTGAGCCAATCTGCCATAAGAGCAACTCCCCAGGCCATCCAAAGCGGATCTGGGAGTGCAGCCAACAGAAAAAAGAAAGAAGAAGGGGCCATGATGGTTTCCGATGTCAGGAAGCCTCGACAATACCCACGTCCATTTCCCAAAGCTTCCCAACATTACTATCCTCACCAAGACACAGATTATGCTACGCCCCCTCTTCCCTATGTGGTAATGAACGCTCAATCACATCCCAGGCCGCAACAACAATACAATCAGAATAGAGCTCCACCTCCGAGGAACAACCCTCCTCCCCCATCTCCATATAATCCATGCCCTCCCCAAACTACCCGTACAACACCTACCCCCGTGAACTACCAAGGAAACCTAACTTCACTCATATCGGGGAGCCGTACTCAAGCCTTTTCCCAGAATTAGTCCAGATGGGGCTTCTACAACCTGTACCTCCGACCAGGCAAAACCACCCAGCATCAGCATCATACAAGTCGGGAACCAATTGTGCCTACCATTCCGAAGCAGGAGGGCATGACATGGAGGAGTGTTGAACCCTCAAAAGGGCCGTGGAAAGCCTTATAGAACAAAAGAAAGTGGTATTAAAGGACGAAGAAAAACTCCCAATGTGACGAACAATCCACTGCCCACTCACAATCATGGGCCCGTCATCGGCATGATTTGCGAGGACCAGGATTTCGATCCAGCTCTAAAGGCCATCATCGCTATCGCAGATGTGGAAAGAAAACCCAAGGCGGCACCCAAACCAGTCAAGGAGATGAAGAAGAGTAACCCCGTCCCCCAGGTCACGGAAAAGGCTGAGACTGAAACAAATAGGGGACCCTCTAAAGACACCGTCATTTACATCCCCAAGGCACACAAGAAGGAACAAAGTGTGTTGAGCGCTCCCAAAAGGTTACAATTCAACAAGACAATAATGAATGGCCCAAATATGTACATGTCGAAAGGGACGTATGTGGCGCGGGGGAAAATAATTTCACCAAGGCTGAAAGAGCCCGTGGTTATTAGCTGCGCGTCGCAAACTCCCATGAAGAATACAACTGTCGTCCCCTGGAATTACCACAGGACGGTGGTGATGTACAAAGAGAAATAGATTACTGAGGAAACAGGCGATATAAATTCGTCAGATAAATACCTCGACCTGGAAGAACTAAACAAAATCAAGCTGAAACGCTTTCCGCCTAAAAGGCCGATCAATGCCAGAGAGGCAGAAGAATTATTCAAGAATATGAGAACCGCGGAATACACCATAATCGAGGAGCTCAGAAAGTCCCCCACTCAGATCTCATTTCTATCCTTGCTGGTAAATTCAAACGAGCATCAAAAAATCCTGATCAAAACCCTTAACGAAGCATACGTTCTGGCCAACACCACAGTTGAGCAAATGGAAAGAATGGCAGAACAATTTTTTAAGTCAACCGGATCTCATTTAGCAAGAATGACTTTCCCCCGGAAGGGGCTACCCACAATAAAGCTCTCCACCTAACTGTTAAATGTGAAGGTTACTACGTGAAAAGGGTTATGATGGACGGTGGATCTGGGGTTGATATTTTCCCTCTATCGACCCTACAAAGAATGGAGATCGGGACTAAGAGAATCAGACCCAACAATATGTGCGTCTGTGCATTCGATGGTATCAAGAGAGACACGATCGGGGAGACTGATTTGGTCTTGACAATCGGCCCTGTAGATTTCGAAGTGACATTCCAGGTCATGGATATGGATACTTCCTACAATTATCTCCTGGGGAGGCCTTGGATCCATGCAGCAGGGGCAGTGCCATCTACTCTCCACCAGATGGTTAAGTTCGAATATGAGGACCAGGAAATCGTGGTCCATGGGGAAGATGAGCAATCTATCTACAGGGACCCATTAGCCCCATGCCTTGAAGCAAGAGAGGGCAGCGACCACATAGTCTACCAGGCTTTCGAGATTGTGGTTGCGGACCAGCATGAAGAAGGAAACCCGTGCCCTCAACCCTTCCTATCAAACACTTCAATTATGGTCGCTAACGACATGATTAAACATGGGTACACACCTAGAAAAGGGCTCAGGATGTCCTTGCAAGGCATTAAAGAACCTGTCACTTTGCCTACCAATAAAAAGTTTTTTGGCATAGGGTTTCAAGCTACTCCCGACGATGAACAATGGGCTGAACAACGTAAAAACAATGGTTGGGTATTGCCTCAGCCGATCCCGCACATCACCGCATCATTTGTCAAGCCAAAATACGTGGATGAAGAGGAAAAGGCTTTCACGACGGAAGAAATAGAAGAAATATACGGAGCAATGAGGCAGATGTTGTATGAGGCCCATATGGTTCAACCAGGAGAAGGCTCCAGCACTGCCGAAGTACAGTATATGGGGCCTGACGCCAAGTTGCAAAACTGTAAGGCTACTTCATTCCCCGTCAGGCGGGAGTCCCGGTAGTTCAGCTTTTACCATCCTTTCTGCACTATGAGTTATTTCAGGGTGTAACTCAAGTGTTTTTAAATTCTTGCCTTTAAATTCTGATGTAAACCCTCCTATGTTCAAACTCAATGAAATGAAATCAAAATTTCATCGTCTATTATTCTTTCTGATTTTTGTTAACTTTTCTTATTTTTCAGCCCTAATAATGCAGCTTTTAAAAACATGACATGCTTGCGGACTTCATGCTCTGATCTTAATACGGCGTCTAACCTCGAAATAATGAATCAAGAACATGAATATGACGAAGAAGAGGCTTTTAGGGAAATAAATCGAGAATTGGAATAGTTCGAGAATAATCCTAAGCCAAACTTAAACGAAACGGAACCCGTTAACTTGGGCAATGAAGAAGAGATTCGAGAAACCATGATAAGCGTCCACACGGATGAAAATACTAGAGGCGCCTTGATTCAACTCCTATTTGAATTCAAAGACGTGTTTGCTTGGTCCTACGAGACTAAGTAAGGACTTGGTGGTACACAAATTGCCAACCTACCCCGGTCATCCAACTGTCCAACAAAAGCAGAGGAAATTTAAAACAGACATGAGTGACAAGATCAAAGAAGAGGTCGCTAAACAACTAAAGGCTGGAGTAATCTGAGTGGTCCAATACACCACCTGGCTGGCCAATGTGGTTCAGATGCCTAAAAAGGATGGAAAGGTCCGAGTATGTGTCGACTACCGAGATCTGAATAAAGCGAGTCCCAAAGATAATTTTCCACTGCCCAAACATACACATCCTAGTTGACAATTGTGCCAAACATGAGGTACAGTCTTTTGTCGATTGCTATGCCGGATATCACCAGGTGCTGATGGATGAAGAGGATGCAGAAAAGACAGCCTTCACTACACCCTGGGGAACATACTATTACCAGGTCATGCCATTTTGTTTAAAGAACGTTGGGGCAACTTATATGAGGGCCATGACTGCCATATTTCACGACATGATGCATCAGGAGATTGAGGTGTACGTGGATGATGTGATCATTAAGTCCAGAACCCAAAGTGACCACGTGCAGCATTTGAGGAAATTCTTCGAACGCCTGCGCAGATATGATTTGAAATTAAACCCATCCAAATGCGCTTTCGAAGTTCCATCCGGAAAATTACTAGGATTTATAGTCAGTCGACGGGGCATTGAGCTGGATCCAACAAAGATAAAATCTATTCGAGATCTCCCACCCCCAAGAACCAAGAAGGAAGTCATGAGTCTGTTGGGTATGTTGAATTACATTAGCAGGTTCATCGCTCAGTTGACCTCCACATGCGAGCCTATATTCAAGCTGTTGAAAAAAGATGCGGCCATCAAATGGACAGACGAGTGACAGGACGCTTTTGACAAGATCAAATAATATCTGTCAAATCCCCCAGTGTTAGTCCCACCAGAACCAGGGAGACCTCTGTTCCTATACCTGACGGTGCTATAAAACTCCTTTGGGTGTGTTCTCGGGCAACACGATGAAACCGGGAAGAAAGAGCAGGCCATTTATTACTTAAGTAAGAAGTTCGCAAGATACGAGGCCAAGTATTCTCAGTTAGAAAGGACTTGATGCGCTCTAACTTGGGTTGCTCAGAAGCTCCGATATTATTTATTGGCTTATACCACCTACCTCATCACGAGGCTGGATCCTTTGAAGTACATATTCCAAAAGCCAATGCCCACCGGGAGATTAGCAAAATGGCAAATCTTGCTCACAGAATTCGATATTGTCTATGTCACTCGCACAGCTATGAAAGCTCAAGCATTGGCCGATCATCTAGCTGAAAATCCGGTTGATGATGAATACCAACCCTTGAGCACTTATTTTTCGGATGAAGAAATCAACTCCGTTGAAATAATCTCGGAAGGCGCTAACACCTGGAAAATGTTCTTCGACAGAGCAGCCAATGCAAAAGGTATTGGGATAGGGGAAATCTTGATTTCACCCACAGGACAACACTACCCTGCCACGGCCCGCCTCCGTTTCTTCTGCACAAACAATACTGCTGAATATGAAGCTTGTATAATGGGCATGAACATGGCCATTGACATGGATGTAGAAGAGTTGTTGATCATGGGGGACTCCGATTTGATTATTAAGTAGGCTTAGGGAGAGTGGGAAACTCGGGATGTTAAACTCCTTCCCTACAGACAGCATGTGGAGAATCTTAGTAAGCGATTCAAAGTCGTCGAGTTCAGATATATTCCTCGATGCCACAATGAGTTAGTCGATGCGCTGGCCACCCTAGCTGCAATGATGCCCAACCCGGGTAATGTTCGCATAGACCCATTGGAGATCCAAATCAAGGAAAGACATGGTTATTGCAACACGGTCAAAGTAGAACCCGGTGTCCAACCATGGTATCATGATATTAAAAGATTTTTAAAGACAAGAGAATAACCCGAGCAGGCCAACGGAGATCAAAAGAGAACCATCTGAAGGCTCGCTAGCAGTTTCTTCCTAAGTGGGGAAGTACTGTATTAAAAGACTCTCGATCTAAATTTGTTAAGATGTGTAGACGCCAAAGAAGCCAAAAGGATCATGGGTGAGGTCCATTCAGGAGTATGCGGTCCCCACATGAATGGGTACGTCCTCGCAAAGAAAATCTTGCGAGCTGGATATTATTGGATGACCATGGAGAAAAATTGCTTCGATTTCGTCCGAAAGTGCCATAAATGTCAAATACATGGCGACCTAATACATGCACCACCATCAGAACTGCATCCTATATCGGCACCCTGGCCATTTGTTGCTTGGGGAATGGATGTCACTGGGCCAATCGAGCCAAGGGCCTCGAATGGGCACATATTAATTTTGGTTGCTATCGACTATTTCACAAAATGGGTCGAGGCCGTCACGTTCAAAGCTATCACTAAGAAAGTGGTGGTGGATTTCGTGCATGCTAATATCATCTGTCATTTTGGTATCCCAAAAACTATCATTACCGACAATGCCGCGAATCTAAACAGTAACTTGATGAGGGAGGTATGTGAACAGTTCCAGATAACACACCGCAACTCGACCCCTTACCGGCCCAAAGCCAATGGCGCCGTTGAAGCAGCAAACAAAAACATCAAGAAAATTCTCAGTAAAATGATTCAAACATCCAGGCAATGGCGTGAAAAGTGTCTTTTGCATTGTTGGGATATCACACGACCATGCGCACATCGGTTGGGGCTACCCCTTACCTATTGGTTTATGGCACTGAGGTCGTAATACCCGCGGAAGTCGAAATTCCTTCCCTTCGGATTATCGTCGAAGCAGAAATTGAGGACAATGAGTGGGTCAAGACTCGACTGGAGCAATTAACTCTGATTGATGAGAAAAGAATGGTCGCAGTGTGCCACGGACAATTATACCAGCAAAGAATGGCCCGCGCTTACAACAAGAAAGTGCGACCTAGGGACTTTGAAGTAGGGCAACTCATTTTAAGACGTATCCTCCCGCACCACGAAGAAGCGAAAGGAAAATTCGCCCCAAACTGGAAAGGTCCATACATCATAAGGAAATTGCTACCAAAAGGAGTGTCATACCTGGGAGACATCGAAGGAAATGACCCCGAAATGACTGTCAATGCAAATGTCGTCAAAAGGTACTATGTTTGATCCTCCATATATATTTTCAAATGTTCTCCGGTTGGGATGACAAAGGCTTTCATTCTCGCTACCCAAACACCATTAACCCTTTTGCAANAGAAAACAAAAAAAAGAGTGTTGAAAAAAAAATGATGAAAAAAAAGGAGAAAAAAAAAAGGAAAAAAAAAATCCAAAAAAGAGATTAAAAAATCATCAAAAACGAAAAAAAAAACACCCTGAACTACGTTTGACTTGATTCCGAAAGTATACGTAGGCAGCCCCTCCCTGGGTATCAGTCACACAAAAATAAAAATCCATATTTCCCCAAGAGTTTAAGGTGGGGCAGATGTTATATTGTTTGGTGATAATTTTCCCGAAGAGGTTCCAAAGTTGTAATTCAATACAAATTTTTCTCACCAAAACCCTGTTCAAGTCCTTCCGATCAATTGGTAAACATGCTTAAAGTTGGAGGATACAGTGTCGAATCTGGTGCAAGAAAATGAGAGAAACAAAATGAGAGAGTTTTATCGGTGAAAACCCACATGGGCACCGTGAGGCGACGGTAAGCAGAGAAATTAAAAATGAGAGAGTCTTGTTAGTGAAAACTCGCAAAGAGCACTACAAGGCGATGGTGAGAAGAGAAATGAGAGAGGTTAGTTGGTGAAAACCCGCAAAGGGCACCACTGATCGAAAAGGATAATGGGTCACTGACATGGACGTAGCCAGGGGCAAGGTTTCTCAATCTCGAGGTAATAATTGTGATGAATTTCTGAGAGTCGGACGGTTTACACGGATCAGGCATCCAGTTCAAAGGGCATGTCATGTTAATTGAAGTTCGCATCCACTCCAGATAAGTCCTTCTTTACTTTCCCCAAAAGGGACACCTCTTGTTTAAATTCGTTGTCCATTATGTCGTTTATTTTTATTTTGAATCCCTTTTGGTCTAACTTTGTCCCGAAACTAAGGCAAAGAAAAGATGACAAGACTGATTTACAGGGCTCTCATTTGACATGGGTCAATATGCAAAAGGCACCCAGCCTCGTCAGGGGCATCGAGTCGATCCCGATTGGCCACAATGGCCGATGATTCAAACTCAAAACCTTGAAAGGAGAAAATCAAATTGAAGTGCCTATAAAGGCGAATGAAGTTGAAAGGTTGAGCCCCGCGTGGCTAACCATCTT
>ML433348.1:567-12003 GCA_005239525.1 Nicotiana knightiana
TGTTTTTACCTTATCTTCTATCTGATTCAGGACATTTGGATCTGGAATGATCTTCATCTCTCGAACGAGCAATAATATCTTCTTCTATTCTGAGTTTAGTATTGTACCTGTTATATACATCGTTCCATGTTGTAGCGGGGAATTCTCTTAGACTTTCCTTAAGTCGTCTCGTGGCTTCTGAGCTTTTATCGTTTAGGTTGCTTGCAAATGCCATGGCTGCCCAATTATCAGGCACCCTGGGTAACTGCATTCTTTCTCGTTGAAACCTGTCTACAAACTCACGGAGTAGTTCTGTGTCTCCTTGTTTTATTTTGAATATGTCTTCCATTCTCTTCTCAACTTTTTGTGCACCAGAGTGTGCTTTTATAAACGAATCTGCAAGCTCAACAAAAGAGTCAATAGAATTTTCAGGGAGAAGAGAATACCAGGTTAGATCCCTTTTGGTAAGTGTTTCCCCAAATTTTTTCACAAGGACCATTCAATCTCTTGTTTTGTTAAGTCGTTGCCTTTTATCCCAGTTGTGAAAGCAGTCACATGGTCGCGTGGGTCAGTTGTTCCATCATATTTGGGAACGCCAGGCATTTTAAACTTCTTGGTATAGGCAAAGGTGCCGCACTTGGCTTCCACGATTGTTGATAATATCTATCAACATCGATGCCTTTGATGACAGGTGGTACACTAGGAATTTGTTTGATGCGATCGTTCTGCTCCTTCATCTGTTTCTACATGGTTAATAGTAAATTTTGTAATTCTGAGTTATTAGATATACCTGGTCTCGCTTCAAGAGATTCATTAGGAGTATCTCTTCTTCCTGAGTTTGCCAACCCAGATTGAGGATTTTCCATGGTGATGGTGTTATTGGGGGGTGGCGTTGGCGGTGTAGGAAACGTTGTTGGTAATCCTCTCGCAAATTCTTGCAAAGATTGGCTCACATACTCTGCAATCATTTGCTTTACATGATCTTGTTCCACAGTTTGATCATTATTACCATGGTTGTTATTGGATCTTTCTGGGGATTGTTCCCTCGAACCACGTGGGGTTCCTGAAGGTGATGGAACCAGGGTTCCACTTCTTTGCTGGTTGTTGTCGTTGGGGTTTGACATAATTCAAAGGATATCACTTGGAAAGTAAACAAAGATTATCAGGTTCCCGGCAACGGAACCAATTTGTTTAACCAAAGAATTAGACCCTTTGACTAAAGCTTATTTTTAAGATGAATACGGGTTACTGATAATCAAGATAATGGAAAAAATGAATAATAGACAATATTACAGAAATAAAAGATCGAAGTTGATTGTATTCGAGAATCAGATGCCTTTACAAGATGTATTCCCCTCCCTTATATAGGAGATTCTTATAACATACGACTCCTGCTATGGTTACTCATTAATGACTAATTATGACATAAATGAGGCGTTACAAAGGATAACGGTAGTAGGGATTCAGTTACATAACATTCGAGTAATCAATTGTGGATCCTTGAATCTGCCCGTAGCTTTGTTTAGATTCATTCTAACCGTGCCTCTCTCCCATTTTGATCAAGTTGAATTTTTCGTGGCTGATAAGTTCGTGGGTTTACTGAACCATACCTCTTTGTACCGTACCTCTTCAAAGAGTTACGTCCATCTGTCGTGTTTTCCTGTGTCCATGTGACTGGCTGAGTTGTCAAAAGCTGGCTTACGTGTGAAACTCTTTTTTACCAATACAGGTATTGTTGTTGATATAAGTGCCGTGTACGTGAGGTGACGAGTACATATACGGGCTAATTGTTGTAAAAACCCGATTTTCACTAAATAATAACCTGTTTTCCCTCTTATATGAACCTTATCAGGATGTGTAGTATCCTGTTAGACTAAGATAACATGCCTACTTGCCTTAACTGTTTACCTAAACTACGTGCAACATGTTTAGTGAATTTACATATCTTTCCTTAATTTGTACGTAGGTTGAATTGTAAACTTTCGTGCCCTAACTATTAAATTCCATTGTTTGGATGCATATTTACTTTGGGACTATGGAACGGTGTTTTGGGAGATCTCCCATGTCTTTCATATTTACTTTGAGACTACGGGACGGTATTTCGGGAGATCCTCATGCACATTTACGTTTGGGACTACGAGACGGTATCTCGGGAGATCCCCTGTTGTGTTGTTTTCTATTGAGCTGTTGTTTCTATGATTTCTTCCTTGTTAAATATGAGTCCTTATTTACTGCATTACTTCATTTTGCATTGCCTTATTACATATATATATTCCAGTAGGTCTCTGACCTGACCTCGTCACTACTCGACCGCGTTTAGGCTTGGCACTTACTGGGTACCACTGTGGTGTACTCATGCCCTTTCCTGCACATGTTTTTCGTGTGTAGATTCAGGTGCATCTTAACAGCCTCATCAATAGTCGTAGTCGTTGCTGCTTATTAGAGACTTCAAGGAACATCTGCCGCGCCCGCAGATCCTCGGAGTCCCCCTCTATCCCCTTATGTTCATTTTTCCTTCTTTCTGTAGAGATGATGTATGAACTGTTAAGACTTATTAGTAGCTTGTGACTTACGATGTTCCGAGTTTTGGGAATTGTTTTGTACATTTCAGAAGTGATAATTGTACATGTCGAGTGGCATTCAGTTGCTTATTAGATAATTGTTACTGTTAGTGGTTAATGTTTATGCTTTTATTTCATTTTCGCAAAGTGTTAGGATTAACTAGTAGTAGAGACTAGGTGCAATCACGACAACTCACGGAGGGGAAAAATTGGGTCGTGACACTAATATTATCAAACAATTTCGGTTGTAAACTAAAAATTTTTTTGTTAATATATAGGAAGAAAGTCTAATGTCATCTATGTGAAGAAGAAAAAAAGGAAAACATGGGTCAAATGTGAAGAGCATGAAAGTCCAACAATCTTATTCATACGAGGGGGGGGGGGAGCACAAGAGAATGGTCGGAAAAAAGTTTATGTGTTATAAAACAATAAAAGAAGAAATGAAATGAAACGAAACAATGCAAGAAGAACAATATTGTAGAGAAAGAGAGAGAGAGACAGAGAGAGAGAATTCTTATTGAATTTTGGGATGATTTATAATGGGGTAAGACCTCTCTATTTATAGAAAAAAATGACTTAGCCATAAAGTAACAAACTCTCTAAAAGATAGACATTCACTCTAATTACAATTCCATTCATAACACTCCCCTTGGATGTCTACTCAATAAGTGATAAGCCTCGTTAAAACCTTAACTAAAATAAAACCCAGTGAAAAAAAGTTCTAGTAAAAGAAAAAGAGTACACATGTTTAATAATAGCCTTCTGGTTGCCTCATTAAAAACCTTGCAAGGAAAATCCAGTGGGACAAAACCTTGTAAGGAAAAAAAGAGTGCAACATGCATTAACTCCCCCTGATGAGAGAATCAATTCGCATCCTTGTGCCTTCGCATTCCAATCTTGAACACTAGCTTCTTGAAGGTTGACGTCGGTACAGATTTTATGAAAAAATCAGCCATATTATCACTTGAACGAATCTGTTTCACATTGATATCACCATTCTTTTGAGATCATGTGTGAAAAATAACTTTGGTGAAATGTGCTTTGTCTTATCTCCTTTTATGAATCCTCCGTTCAATTGGGCTATGCATGTTGAATTGTCTTCATACAAAATCGTGGGTAGTTTGTCACACTTTAAATCATATTTGTCTCGAATAAGGTGTATTATAGACCTCAACCACACACATTCTCGACTTGTTTCATGAATAGCAATAATTGATTGCTTAGTCGATCGCCAAGATATGACAGTGCCTCCACAAGTAAACACATAACCTGTTTGAGATCGAGCCTTGTGTGGATCAGATAAATACCCAGCATCGGCATAACCAACAAGATCGGGGCTGCAACTATTGCCATAAAATAAGCCCATGTTGGTAGTCCCCTTTAGATATCGTAATATGTGTTTGATTCCATACTAATGTCTCCTTGTAGGAGCAAAACTATATCTTGCTAAGACATTAACTGAAAAAGTAATGTTAGGCCTTGTAGTATTAACAAGATACATTAGTGCACCAATTGCACTAAGATATGATACTTCAGGACCAAGTAGCTCTTCATTCTTTTCTTGAGGCTGGAATAGATCCTTATTCACATCAAGTGATCGAACAACCATCATAGTACTTAATGGATGTGTCCATCCATGAAAAACCGTTTCAATACCTTTTCTGTGTAGTCAGATTGATGAACAAAAAGACCATTTTCCAATATTCAATTTGCAAACCGAGACATAATTTTGTCTTTTCGAGATCTTTCATCTCGAATTCCTTCTTTAAATAATCAATTTCCTTTTGAAGTTTTGTGGGAGTTCCAATAAGGTTTATGTCATTGACATATACATCAAGTACAACAAATTCCGATGTTGTTTTCTTTATAAAAACACATGGACAAATGGCATCATTTATATAACCTTCCATTAATAAATACTCACCAAGACGATTATACCATATTCGTCCTGATTGCTTTAGACCATACAAAGATCTTTGTAATTTGATTGAAAATATTTCTCTTGACTTTGAATTATGTGTGTTAGGCATTTTAAATCCTCGGGAATTTTCATGTATATCCCATTATCAAGTGATCCATAAAGGTAGGCTGTAACCACATCCATTAAATGCATGTCAAGCTTTTCATGGACAACAAAACTAATGAGATAACGCAATGATGTTATAGCATCCATAACAGGTGAATGTGTCTCTTCATAATCGACACTAGGCCTTTGTGAAAATCCTTGTGCATAAGGCGTGCCTTATATCTTTGTACCTTATTTTTCTCATTTCTCTAACGTGCAAAGACCCATTTATAGCCAACGGGCTTAACACCATTAGGTGTTTGGACTACGGCCCAAAAACTTCATGTCAAGTGAATTCAACTCTGATTGGATTGCTTCTTGCCATTTTGGCCAATCACGTCTTTTTCGACATTCTCCAACAAATTGAGGTTCAAGATCCTCACTATCTTGCATAATGCTAGATGCAACATTATATGCAAAGGCATAATCCACCATTATATCCAATCGATTCAAATCTATTTTAATATCTATTGGATTTATTGATAGCTCCTTATTTTCTTGAGTCTTAGGATCAGTGATTTCCAACAGGTATATCAATAAGGATTGGAATATTCTCTGTAGCGATATGTGATTTTGTTATCCTTTTCAGATTCATAAATGCGTCTGGCATTTAATTTGCTATAAATGGGTAATCTTTTGCACCTCTTTTTTGCAAATAGAGGCACGTGGATCAAGATGAGATAATGATGGATTTTTTCACAAATTTCCTGTTTGATTTCACCAATTTCTCCCCCTAATTTTGGGGAAAGTATCTCACCGAATCGACAGTCTGCAAATCGAGCAGTGAACAAATCCCCCGTTGATGTTTCGAGGTAGCGAATAATGGAGGGAGATTCAAACCCAACATATATTCCTAACCTTCTTTGGGGACCCATTTTGGTGCGATATGACGGTGTTACAGGTACATATACTGCGCATTCAAAATTTCTTAAATGGAATATATTAGTTTCATGACCCAAAACTATTTACAACGGGGAATATTTATGATAATTTGTCAGTCTGAGATGAACTAGCATTGCTGCATGCAAAATGGCGTGCCCCCAAATAGAAGTTGGCAACCTCGTTTTCATGAGTAACGGTCTAGCTATCAATTGCAGACGTTTAATTAAAGACTCTGCAAGGCCATTTTGAGTGTGAACATGAGCTACATGATGTTTCACTTTTATCCCAATTGATAAGCAATAATCATTAAATGCTTGGAATGAAAACTCAACATCATTGTCAAGTCTAATAGACTTATGGATTATCGGGAAACTGTGCCCATAATCAGATTATTTGTGCCATTAATTTTGCAAACGCGAGGTTGCGAGATGACAATAGGAATACATGAGACCATCTAAAAGATGCATCTATTAATACCATAAAATATCTAAATGACCCACTAGGTGGGTGAATAGGTCCACAAATGTCCCCTTGTTATACATTCAAAAAATGCAGCGAACTCAAACCCAACCTTTCTTGGTGATGGTCTAATAATTAGTTTTCCTTGATAACAAGAAGTGCACGAAAATTTATTGTTTAGAAGATTCTTTAATGGATGCCCACGTGAGTTCTCTATCGTTCGTCTCACCATAATTGATCCAGGATGTCCCAATCGATCATGCCAAAGTACAAAAGTATTGGAATCAGTAACCTTTTGGTTTCCGATAGAATGTGCCTCAATTGCACTAATTCTTGTCCAATATAGGCCGCAGGATAAAGATGGGAACTTCTCAATAACCCTTTTCTGGCCAGAGACATTTTTGGTAATGATGAAATATTCAAGATTATTCTCATCTATTGTCTCAATATGATATCCATTTCGTCGGATATCTTTAAAACTCAACAAGTTTCTCTTGGACTTGTAGGAGAACATTGCATTATATATGATAAGTATTGTTCCCTTAAGCAGAGTTATAGTAGCTCTTCCAGAGCCTTCAATTAGATTACTACCTCCAGAAATTGTAGTAACATCTGCCTTACACATACTTAGATGAGAGAAATATTTCTTCTCTTTGAATATTGTATGTGTCGTACATGAATCTACTAAATAAATATTTTTACAATTGAACTTTGTTCCAAGTTTAGTTTGTGAGGTATTCATATTTTCTTAAGCTTCTCAAAGAATTTCTTGAGACCGTAGAGTCTCGTATTGATAACGTGAAATGCAACAATAAAAGAAGAACAATATTGCAGAGAAAGAGAAAGAGAGAGAGAGAGAGAATTCTTTTAAATTTTGGGATTATTTACAATGGGGTAAGTCCCCTCTATTTATAGGGGATAATGACTTAGCCACAAAGTATCAAACTCTCTAAAAGATAGACATTCACTCTAATTATAAGTCTATTCATAACAAGAAAAGAGTATTGCAGAGAAAAGTATAGAGAGAGAATTCTTATTGATTTGGGATGAATTACGATGGAATAGAACCCCTCTATTTATAGGGAAAAAATGACTAAGACACCAATAACAAACCCTAAAATCTCTCTAAGATATAAACATTCACCTTAAATACAATTCTATTTATAACACTCCCCCTTGAATGTCTATTCAACAGATAATGCGTCACGTCAAAACCTTAACTAAAATAAAACCCAGTGGGAATAAAAATTCTAGTGAAGGAAAAAGAGTACACATATCTAACAATACACCTTTTGGTTGCCTCGTTAAAAACCTTGCAAGGAAAACCAACCCAGTTGGACAAAACCTTGTAAGAAAAAAAGAGTACAACGCGTATTAACTCCCCCTGATGAGAACATCAATTCACATCTTTCAGTCTTCATATCCCAGTATTGTGCACTAGTTTCTTGAAGGTTGACGTCGACAAAGATTTGGTGAATAAATCAGTCATATTAACTCCAATGAATATGTTGCACCTTGAAAATCCTCGTTGTCACATTATCACGCTTATAGTTATAACAAGATATAAATGTGCACAAATTACACTTAGGATGTAGTACTTCATGACCAAGAATTCTATATGATTTAAGCAATTTAAATCTTTCAGGGATTGTCATATAATTTAAGCCATATGAATGGACTTTAGATGGATATCAAGTTTTTATATCATGCTAGACATAAGATAGATAAAAGTGATTGCACACACCATTGACTTTATACTTTCAAGTATTTGAACTACATGTCCAAAACTATATGTCTTTCGTATGAAACCAATTCTGTTTGAATTGTGACTCTTCCATTTGGCTAATATTTTTGTGTATGTATTCGACAGACTTAAGATCCTCATTTATACTTAGCTCTATCATAGATGTAGTCGGCAAATATTTTATATCGGTTCCAACCTCCTTTCTTTTCATAAATACATAACATAGAGATCTCTTCATTTATATTTTCAGGTACATGAAACTCTCTTGAGATTTTATGAAGTGTTATGTCATGTGATCTTCTAGATCACTTGCCTCCTTATTATGATTATTTTATCATTTGTTCATCTTCTTTATCAAGAATTTTATTTGAAATCGATTTGTCTATACGTTGTAAGTGTACCATAGATTTGTCATTCTAGGACTTATTCTAATAGGAGCATTTGTTGTGAGAATCTAGTTACTTCTTTGGGTCAGTAAATGCGTCTGGAATGCTTTGCAATATATTTCAAATGAATTATTTTTTTATGAACTTCAAGTTCATATTATCTTATTCGAGAATTTAGATGTACAAATGATAATTCATTCCACGTAACTTTTTCTCAATTATTTATCACGTCCCCTCCCCCCCCCCCCCCCCCCCCCCCCCCATGTTAGAAAAACTAACTTTCTTCCTAAATTTTTGGGAACCCATCTTTGTGCATTATGGTGTTAATCAAAATATACATCGTGCATCAATAATATTAAGATGAAATAATTTGGTTCCTGACCCTGAAACCACTTGTGAGGGTAGAATGTAATATACTTTCATATATAATCTATATCAAACTGATATAGATTACTTTGTTCTCATATACAATAGTTTATCTATTAAGTGGATGCACTCAATAAATTATTTTGCTAAACCAACTGTGATGTAAACCAACTTATCAAGATGAACTATCTTGAATAAAAAAATCTGGAATATGCTCTAAATTAAATTGTTGAGCAAGTTATTTAGCAAACACCATATTGCAAGTTAATAATAATCGCGCATGTAACCATCTCATAGATGCATCTTATGTGATATACATGGCATGTGAATGGGCCCATATTCACCTTTGATATTTTCAGCATTCGTGGGATTCAATCCCAATTTTAATTGGTCTATTAATTAATGAGAACAAGCAACATAAGAGAATTCGTAAAGAACTTTCTAGTTCTCTAATATTTACCAATGTGAATTCTCTTTTATTTTTGCACATCATACTTAAATTGATATGGCTAAGCTAGTTATGCCAATTGGATAAATTATCAATATTGATAAACTTTTGGTTTACTCCACGACGTGTGCAATTATGAATAAACTCCAAATTTATTATGATATGAATTTTTATATTAATAAACTTCTACTTTATTGTAGTATTTTTTTTGTGTAGTACAAACTGGAGAATAAAGCGGGTGACTTTTCACATAGATATTATCCCGCTACAAGTTGTAGTAATGGAATATTTTAAATCTTTCATTTATTTATAGTCTCAATATAACCAACTGTTTTCGTGAATACTTTAGAAATTAAATAAGCTTCTTTGAGACTTACTACAACACAATATATTATTGATAATCATAATTCTCCAAAATGATATAATTGGCTCTTCCAGAGCTATCATGTAATTTTATACTACCACATATTCATCAACATCTATATGGTGAATATCTCTTTCAAGGAGAAAGTTATACTATTATGGTCATTGTCAAAATTGTATGCAAGATCTGTTCCTTGCATTACTGTTATCCTTTAAATAATTTCATTGCTAAAATATTTTGGCGTACAATAGGTACGTGACCAATGACAATTCATGCCATAACAATGACATTATTTTCTTATTTCATCTCAAACCTCATTCTAGAGGTGAGTGTGGTATATTCACTACCACTAGCACGTCCATATTCTTCCAAGAATGAATATGTGTTCGTAAATCACATATTGTCACATTCACATCATGAATGGACCATAATCATCTAAATGTGCTTTACAAAATCTCATGTCAAATAGATGACAAACATTACTTTCACAGAGTGAAGGATTATTTTGAGAATCCTTAATATTCTCATTACCACAATGATGACGGTTATAATTTCGTCTATTGCCACGTCCCCATCCATTAATACCTTCCTGGTAATAATTTTATCTTCTTTCAGACTTATTACATACTGCTATCATATTCTCTAAAGGGAATGAAAATGAAGCAAATTGAATGTGATAGGTTTTCACTTTTTGTGCTCACAATCATACATGAATTTGATCCTGGCAAGACATATAAAATGGGACGGGTTTTCACTTTATTGTCTTTCTTTATATTTAAAATCAAATTATAGAATGTCAAGAATTTAAAAGAGAAAAATAAGGTAAAATACTTAACCTTAAATCCAGAATTTATTCTTGAGGAAAGTTCATGGAATAATTGACAATCATTATGCTCAATATTATGTATAAGTTGAGCACCATGCACGTATCCCAAAGCCTCTACTCAATTGGTTGAAGTTTCATGTTGATAATGTGTTATAAAATAATAAAAGAAGAAAAGAGTATTACAGAGAAAAGTAGAGAAAGAGAATTTTTATTAATTTGAGATGAATTACAATGGAATAGAACCCTCTATTTATAGAAGAAAAGTGACTTCGCCACAAAGTAACAAACCCTCAATTTTTTCTAAAATATAGATATTCATCTTAAATACAATTCTATTTATGACAATATGAATTATTTTCTTTCAGTATTGAATCAAAAGTTAGAGAAAGGAAATTAGGCAAAAAAGTTAACTAACAACAGGGAATTTGAAATCAACTAACTTTATTTATTAGTTTATTCTTATTTAAACTGTATAGGAAATTTTATATTTAAGATCTTTAAAATCAATTAAAGATCCAAAGATAAAATGTTGATTGAGTTTGTCACTTTAAAAATAGTTCTTGTCGGATAAAATTATAATTATTATTAAATATTTAAAACTTAGAATGAGCTAAAATTAAGAATTTGATTTAATAAAAAGTAATATTTTCGTTAATGTTGAGAACTAATAATTAAGTAATTGAATTATTTAATTAATTAGCAAAATAATCTAATCCATTTAAAAAAAATTCACATATGTAAAATCATACTTTCAAGTTGCCAAAACTCTAGGGTAGACAAATTTATTTTAGAGCATATGGTGGTGAAAGAAATTGAAAAAAAAAATACAATAAAATCGATTATAGTATAGTATTAAAAATCAAATTGGTTAACATAAGGATGAAAACGCAAATTGTCATTAATTGTTTTTGTTTTTTCATTTATTCCAATAAATGACTCCATATAGTGTTATATATTAAGTTATTTCTGTAGCACAATGACTCAATATTAGTCATTTTTAGATTTACATTATCATTTATCAATTTTTACTTAAGAGATATAGGACCACTCCCTTCATTTCTAAGTCTCTAAAAAATTAAAAAGTTCAGTTAAAAAAATTGTGATAAAATTATATGACAAACAACAACTCTAGTTTTTTAAAATTCCACTTTAAACCACATAAATCATAAAGAGTTTCATAAGAATGACAATTTTTTCACTGAATAATTTCTCATAATAAAAAAGTACAACATTGAAGGAACAATGTTATACTTGTTAGTGTGTTATTTTGAGTTTAACAAAATAAAAAATATGAACTTCATTATTTAAATAAGTACTATAAGCACATTGTGCTATTTTTTTTTTTTTTTTTGGTTT
>ML433348.1:12079-31355 GCA_005239525.1 Nicotiana knightiana
TATAAGCACATTTTGCTATTTTTTTTTTTTTTTTTTGGTTATAAAGATTACTAATATATATTAAGTAGTGAAAGAAGTTACAGGGAGTACATCGTTGATTACATCCTCCGTAGAGGGAAGCATCCTAGCATTAGTTATAACTAAAGTATCTACCTGAAGCGGATTTAGGTTTATACTCGAATTGTTACAAAAAATTGGGGGGGGGGGGGGGGGGGGTGCTATACAAGGTTGCGTACTAGGGGTTACATGGGATGATGATGGGGTGTGATTCAAAATAAAGAAGTACAAGAATTAGCAAGTCTTGTGTCAAGGTGCCCTTCTAGGTCGAGTTGGAGATCATGTTGCACAAAAACTGGAGGCGTAACAAAAAGGTGGATGCTTCCATGTTCTTGTAACTTGGAGCCATGTTTGGCTAATCCATCAACGACCGTGTTTGCCTCCCTGTAGGTGTGCTGGATGACTGGGTCATCCAGTTGTTGTAGTAAGGACCTGCAATCATGGAATAGGTTAGTATATTGTGGATTATTGTGTTTTAGCAAGGTAATTACCTCTTTGAAATCAATGTTAATGATGAGAGGTTGGCAATTGTGTTGTAGTGCTAGGTGAAGTCCACGAAGTAGAGCTCTCAGTTTCATCTCTATACTATTGCCCGACCCAGCTTTCCCTGAGAAGCCTACCTTCCACTGTCCCGAGTGGTTTCGTATTACACCACCTATGCCACCAGAAATGTTTGCTAAGGAGGCTCCATCCGTGTTAAGTTTGTAATGGTGTTGTGGTAGGGGAGTCCATTTAACGTAGTGGGGGATTTTTGTGGTCCGGGTGGTTTGTGTTTTGGTGTTTGTTAAAAAGTGGAATTATGCTGCTTGGTTGATGGTTTGTTTAAGATCGTGTTTGTGGGTATTCTTATCAAAAAGAGTGTGGTTCCTATTTAGCCAAATGTGCCATAAACAAAATGGAATAAGGGTGGATAGAGGTATGTGGTGGATGATGTGGGGACTTGTTTAGTGTATGAGGCACTTGAGACTGGTTTTGAACAAGGGGTGTTGGGCCTGTATGTGGTCGATTAGTGGGAGTAGTCCTATTTTTGTCCAAAATGTGCGTATGCCTTTGCATTGGAAAAAGAGGCGGGAGATAGTTTCTGGGTAGTTACCGCATTGTGGACAAGTAGGGGTGGGTAAGATATTAATATGGTTGAGATCAGATGCTGCGGGAAGGCGTTCATGGTTGCATAACCATAAGAAGTGTTGCAATTTTGGGTGTAGTGACAGTTTCCATATCCAGGAATATATATTATTATTCTGGGATTGATGCATGTAGTTGTAGCAAGATTTTAAGGTGAAGTGGCCTGAGCTGGTAAGGTTCCAGTTAAGGGTGTCGGAGTGTGTGGGGTTTGATGAGAGGTATACGTGTTGAATTTTACTTATTAAAGGATCTGGTAGATTGAAAGGGAGTTCGTCGAGGTTCCAAGTATGGTTGGTAATATAGGAGCGAGTAGTTTTCTAGGCTTCATGGAGTGGTAGTGGACCATGGATTAGAGATCTGAGTGGGGAGTTGTGATTTAACCACGAGTCATGCCAGAAATTAATGTGATTTCCCGTAGCTCTATTCCATTTGCTACCTTGTACACAATATGACCAGCTCACTTGGATGTTTTTCCATGTGAGGGAGTTTTTTTTGGTGGTTTTGTGTTAGGACAGTAGAATAGATGCCCAAATGGAGTTGGGGAATGTAAACATGCACCAGGCCAAGCTTGCATGTAGGGCACAATTTTTAAGTGCAAGGTGTTGTATGTTAATCCCCCATTAGATTTTGGAGAAGTAATTGAGTTCCATTGTATGAGGTGGAGTTTTTGCTTTTGTGGCGTAGAACCCATAATTGTTTTTTATATTTATTCAATCGAGTAAGGATGGAATGAGGAATTGTAATGTATTGCATGGTGTGATTGGGTAAGGTGTTTAAGTAGATCGTATTAGAGTGGCTCTGCCTACTAAAGTGAGACAGTGTGACTTCCAACCTGCTAGTCATTTTTTAAAATTATCTAGAAGAAATTGAAAGTGTTGGGCACTAGGTCTGTTGTGGAATATTGGGAATCCCAGGTATCAGCCTATTGTGGTGCCTTCAGTCATGTTGAAGGGAGTAAGAATGTAGTTCTTATCAGAGATGGAGCAGTTTTTGGAGATTTCTTTTTTTGATTTTTCAAAATTGATTGTTTGCCCACTGAGTTGGGTGAATGTGGTAAGGGTATCGATCATTGCATGGCACGAAGAAGCACTGGTTTTGGATGTTAAGATGATGTCATCAGCAAAGAATAAGTGAGAAATTGGTGGGCCTTTGCGTGATAAAGTTACGGGTTGCCATTTGTTGTAGTCAATTGCTGATTCAATATTGCGGAATAACATTTCCATACATATAATGAATAAGTATGGTGATAGGGGATCTCCTTGTCAAATACCTCGAGTGGGTGTAAAGGATTCAGTTGGTTCACCGTTGAAAAGGATGGATATGGATGAAGTGTTTACAGGACATAATTAAGCTGACTAGTGAGTTGGGAAAATTGAAGTAAATAAGGGATCGTTTGATAAATGACCATTCGAGTCTATCAAACGCTTTTTCTAGGTCTAATTTGATGTGTGGGGTCTTACCTTTCTTTTTTTGAAGTAATTGAAGATTTCTTGAACTATGATTGCATTGACTACTGAACGACGCCCTTTAAGGAAGCTGGTTTGTGTTGGGTGGATGATATTTGGAAGAAAAGGTTTAATACAGTTTGACGATAATTTTGGTTATGATTTTGTATATGTTATTACAAAGACTGATTGGGCGAAATTGTGTGAATTTGGATGCTTGTTGTAGTTTTGGGATGAGACAAAGATAGGTCTTGTTAATTTCAGCAGATATGGTATTTGTGCGAAAGATGGTGGAGCAAAATTCAATAACTGAGTTTGAGACCTCGGACCAATATTTTTGGTAGAAGAATAGGTGTAGACTATCTGGCCCGGGTGCTTTAAGAGCTTGAAAAAAGTGGATAGCTTGAGTGATTTCAGCTATTTCCAGTGGCTTAGTCATGGATTGATGATCGTGGGAGTTTATTGTGTTACACGAGGAGATGTCATAAGAGGCTTGTGATGAACAAGAGCTAGTGGTGAATAGTTGAGTGAAGTAGGTGACGAATGTGGAACTAACGATGGGTATATGGTAGCATCAATTACCTTCTAAATCTTGTAAGGCTGTTATTTTATTACGTCTACGTAGGTTGATGGTTGATTGATGAAAAATTTTTGTATTGGCATCGCCTTCATTAAGACAAAGTATGCGAGACGTTAGTTTTCAAAAGTTTTCTTCTAATTGCAGGATATTATTGTATTCTAGAATGAGCTCCTTTTCTAGTGTTTGGAGATAAGAGTCGTAGGGTAATGTATGGAGGATTGAAGGCCTGTTAGTTGAACTAAGACATGTTTTTTTCTTTTAAAGAGATTACTAAATGTGTTACGATTCCAAAGTTTGACTTCATTGGTGAAGTATTGTCGGGCGGTCTTGGTAGACCAAGAGTGGGAGACTAATGGTTGAAATTCTGGATGGAAAGTCCAAATGGTTTCGAAGTGAAAAGCCTTACGGGTGGGTGCTAGGTTGGTTCTAAGGTTCAAAAGTAGAGGGCAGTGGTCTGAGATGGTGCGTGGTAACTGTGTTACAAGTGAGTCAGGAAAGAGGGAATTCCATTTATAGTTAGCTAGGAAGCGACCGTTCTAGGATAGCATAACCATTTTTCGATTATTTGTCCATGTGTAGAGACTTCCTTTATAGCCAAAGTCAGTAAGTTGGCAATAATCTGTGCAGTCAATAAATTTTTGTGATCTAATTAGGTTAATACTTCTGCCTCCAAACTTCTCATTATTACAAGTAATTTCATTAAAGTCTCCACCAATTAACCAAGGTCTTTTGTTGTTTTGTGCAATACAATTGAGATTATTCCAAAGATGAAGACGATTTTCAGAATTAGGGATTGCGTAAATTGCGGAAAATAACCATTTTTATGGGGAAGGAATTACCTGGATCATGCAGTAGATTTCCTGTTGCGTCATGGCAAGAACTTCCACTTGTAAGATGTCGTTTGCCCAAAATATTGCTATACTTCCTGAACGTCCATCAGCTAGGACCTCATGCATGTCAGTGAACATGAACGCATCTTTTATGGGGGTGTGATTTTGCAGGTGGGTTTCTATAAGTGCTACCAGGGTTGGGCGATGGTAGTCGAGTAGTGATCGAAAGTTACATTGAAAGTCTAGAGACTGAGCTCCACGACAATTCCAAATAATAAAATTCATATTATTCTGGGTTGGGGTTGGTGGGGGAGACCCCTGCATGTTCATGGGTGGATTGTGGTCCACCTGAGGTAGAAGGAAGGGTGTGTCTATGAGTGCATACTCTACATCTGGGTTGATAGTGGGTCGGATTTGAAGAGAGCATCGATGCAGGTTTGGTGGACAGTTTATTATGAACTTTTTTGCATACTCTTCTTTGAGGACCAAGACCTTTATCCCATTTAGCCGTAGGGGCTCCGACCTTGTCTTTCTGAAGTGTATCATTGCTTGTTCGATCTCTTGGTGGAATATTTCGTTTGGTTCTTCTTGGTAGAGGTTGTATTGTGGTGAGTGGGGTGGGGAGAATGGTAGCATTTCGTATGGGCTCATGGGGGATGTGTGTATCGGAGATTGTGGTGGAAGAGTGTATGGTTGTATCCATGGAGTTGGTGGTGTTCCTAGTGGAGGAGGGTAGAAGGGAAGGTTGATGGTATGGGTGAGGTGTTGTGGGGTGTCCCAGTAGGGAGTTGGAGGAGCTGTGGGGTGGTAAGGGGGTAGGTTTGGAAGTGAGATCATAGACCAGTGGTACTGGCCATAAGCATACGTCGCCCATATCATCCCCTCCATGATTATCTGGGCTAGGTCGGATGGGTTTCTGATTAGGATGGTGACTTCTTGGTTGTTCACCCTCATGGTGAAGGTTAGTGCATGTACCTGGAGACTGAGTTCTAGCCAGGATTGAGGAGTTGTAGGTGTGTTTGGAGTCTGGGTTGTGAATATGCGGTTGTTGGGATTCATATTTGGTGTCTGTGGAAGAAGGTAGTGTCGTTGGGTTTGGACACTGGATGGATTTTGTGAGTTGAGAGTTGTTGAGTGACGTCTCCTATAGTGTAAGGGAACTCGTGGCATATTTTATAGTACCAGTAGAGGGTTTTGGTGGGGAAAGATTGTTAAGGATTTGTAATGATGAAGTTGTGGATTTTGTAGAGACATGAATGGTGGGAGGAGTCGGTTGGTTAGGAGTTGGGTCTGTGGTGATGGATTGGTGAGGTATGTCTTGGGTTATGGAATCTGTTATTTGGACCGAGTGAATGTTTGTTTGAGGGGTGGAGTTTTTGTGTGTGGTATTGAGTTTTCAGAAACATCATTTGCATTGGTTTTCTGAAAATAGGTTATGATTTGGTTTATGATATTTGCTTGTTGTGCTGGCAAAGCAGTAGAGGAGGTGGCGTGTGTAGAGGAGGTTGAAGGAAGATTAGTGTTATTGGTCCTATCGTGGCTGGTGTGTATAGGCGATTGTTGGGCGGTGAAGTCTGATGCTATATGTGGGCTTGGTGTGGAAGGGCTTTGGAGATGGGCTTGTGGGTTGGGTTTCATAGTAATATGGGTTCAGGTTATGGGTTTATTGATAGGATCCTCGATTATTAAGTTAGAAAATTTATTAACGTGGGAAATAGAATTAGGATTAATCAAGTCATTAGTATTTGATAAAGAATATTTTGAGACACGTGGATTAGGGTTTGTAAACTTACCTGTGGTTGGCTGCTTGACCTCCTTGTTTGAGTTGGGCGGCAGGTTGTGTCGTAGCTCTTTGTCAACTTTGGTCGGCATTTGCATGGGGGTTTTGGAGGTATTGCGTGGTGAGAATTTGACTGTCTTCCATTCACTAACTTCAGTTGATGGTGTGGTAGTGGCGTGCGCGATGGGTGTTTTAAGAGAGGGTGATCTGTCCGCGGTGTGCGTTCCAATATTGAATTTGGGGGGGGGGGGGGGGGGGGGGGGTTTATGGAGCATAGTTTTGTGGGGTGACCCAAACGACCAAAGTGTAGGCATAATAGGTTAAGGCCTTCGTAATGAATTATTTGTTTGTGATTGCCTATATAAATGTGTGATTTTAAAGGTTTGTTTAGTTGCACTTGTACACAGATTCGTGCATAACGACCTCTTGTAGTAGAGGATGTGCATGTGTCTATCTTGAGTAGTTTACCCATTTTGTTATCAAGTTTTTGAAGGATAACGAAATCATAAAATTCTGTTGGTAACTCAGATAAACGAATCCAAATGGCAGAGTATGTCAATTTTGCTGTCGAGGCAAGAAACTTTGGTTCCCAACGACGGACAGAGAGGAAATGGTTAAGTATGAACCAGGGGCCATCGTGTAAGGCTCGCAGCATGTTCTCCTCCCGTTGGAATTTGAGTAGGAAAAATCCTGACCAAATATCAATGAGAGGCGTATCTTCTAAGGGCTTTCAAATTGCAAAATTTTTTTGTTTGAGCATTTGGTGTCCCACCCTTAGACCAAAAACCTTTATTATGACTGAATACTGCCATGAGGCGTATAATCTTGTTTTATCAGACGTGGACAATGGAATGAAGTTGTCCAGGTCATCTAGTATGACACTTTCATCCGTGAGATCTTGGGTTTCATTGGTGTAGGTTGAGTGTATATGTTGTGGAAGGGGGGGGGGTGTTTGAAATTAATTTTTGTAAGAAAGAACTATTCTCAAAACTTGGAGTGAATTTATCAGTTTGCATGGTATTGAGATAAGGTGGATCATTTGAGTCTGCCTTGGGTGGATTCTAATTGCTATTCATGTTGAGATAGAGTTCTGGGGTTGGTGGATGTGGAGAGGGAGGGAGAGAGCATTGAGAGAAACTTTGGACCGTCCTGAGTGAATACTACTAAGAAATTTTTGTGCTATTTAGTCTATGCTTCTAAAGCATATGCGGAACTTATATATCGAAAATATAATAAAGTATTTTAAATACTTTTGTGAGGCAGTCTTTCTTCTTTTTGTTGAGTTGGTTAAATAGGATCAAAATCATTTCAAAAAGCTTAGCCTTTTTAATTTTATTTTCTAATTCAAGCATATTATTTAATAATATTTACGTGATTTTGAAAAATTTATACTCATTACTATGGACTCTTAGGCCCCCAAAAAGTTAATGCCCCAAAATGATGTAGGGTGTGTGTATAAATTTTTGCAATCATATGTTGTTAATTTTTATCCATCACTACGCCCGTATTTTTAATGTTTATACTATATATTATTTTAAAATATGTAATTTAATTACGATGTAGTTACTTTCTATCTTAATTTTATCTTATGCATTTGAACTTGAATCATTCTTATTTATAAATTCACAGTGTTGAATGTCTTTTTCAATTCTTTGAATGTCTTTTTCAATATTTCAAGCTCAAGCTAACTAGATTATTAAACGATTGATAAGAAAATATGCATGTTTCCTCCTAAAAGTTTGGGCAAACACCTCAATTTCTTAAAAATATACCTTTTGGGGAAAATATTTTTATCCTTGAAGAAACTTGACCAAACAAGCTATTGACCTTGAATATCTTTTAAAGCATAATGATCTATAAAATTGATAGTTTTACCAATTTTTGAAATTAAAAGTGTTGTACAAGTAAAAGATGATACTCTAATTTTTAAATGTTTCTATTGCTTATAGAATCATTTTAATATTTTCATTAAAAGTTCTGTCTGTTGAAAGAAGTATGTAAACTAAATTCAATAGGATATAACTTAAGATTAAAAATGTCTTATGAAAATTACACGTATTGACCACATTTTTAAGTGAATAAAATTAATTATCCAAATATAATTAACTTTCTTGCATTTTAATAAGCTATAAAAATAAATATCAATTAAAATATATTAAAATTTTGCTAAAAAAATTTAGGGCAATTTCTAAGTTTCAGTTTTCGGCCACATATTAGATTGAGCCACCATTGTATGGACTATAGCACAATGCGCGTGCTTTAAACTAAGTAATACACGTATATAAATTATATATTTTGTTGATTATCATTTTATGGAGTGACTACAAATTATAAATTTCTCATTTAAAACCATACTAAAAAGTTAAGTGATAAATTCGAAACTTTTCGCGACAAAATTTGGACACCTCGAGGTTATTATTTTAACCTTGGAGCTTTGTTACAAATGCTGTTAACAGTTATTAACAGCACAAAATGTTGGACCTTTTACTTTATCAATTCAAATTCCTAATATTTAAGTTTTTACTATGAGAATGCATAATACATCATAGAGTAGTTTCGAAATTAACCAATATGATTTAAACAAGTTAAAATCAGTTGTAGATACAAAATCTTTTGCATTCGTTGCTTTAATTATTTTTTACACAGAAAGTGAACTTATCACAACAGTTTTACTTATTCAACTTTATGTTTTCTGAAACTAGCATAGATGTTCGGGAAAAAGAAGACAAACAAATTAAATTAATGTGATGAATAATTTATAAGTATTTAGAAAATCAATGTTGGAAATTGGAATAGGTACAAATATAGTAGTGTGAATTTCATAAGTACTTTTTTACGAAGAATAAAGGGGATGTACTGCAAAATCCCATACGATCTATATATATATAAAGTTGGAAAAAAAAAGAGTGAGGTGATATATCTCTTTGGCCAGCTTTACCATTTATTTTTATTCTCATTTTTTTGACTTTTTTCCACCTTTTCCTACTAAAAAACTGTTTTTTCCTCTTAAATCTTAAATATCTATCTATCAAGGTACACGATGGGTGCAACAGTTACACATCAATACAAAATAAATTAATTATTAATTAATGGCAATCAGTAACAACGGTTAACATAAATCACAATTTTTAGCAATTATATTTTGATGAAAAACAGATTTCAACAGTTACAACTACCAATCAGATCAATTCCCAAACCAATTTGGTTCTTTCTCCCTTCCCACTTAAGGTCACTATCTATATTATACGTATGTACAACTGCTCAAGGGATGTTCTTTAGAGGCAAATTATTTTTTGTTGTGGTAATAATATTCTTTCCCTTTAATTTTTGGGTCACGTAAAAGTTACAAAATCTGATTGTAGGTGTTTGAGGGTGAAAGACCAAGAATTTAAACTTTTCAAAGTAGTAAGTAACTTCAAAGTTGTCACAAGAGTAGAAATGTTATGCTTTCACATTCACCTTTTCTAATATTGAAAGCGAAAATAGATCAAATTCCATTTAAAAGTTTTAGAGCTTGATAGATGTTGCACTTTATACCATGAAGAAATTCCATTTAAAAGTTTTAGATCTCGATAGATGTTGCACTTTATACAATAAGGCCGGCTGCTATTTAAATAAGATTTCACGAGCGATTTTACGTGTGACAATTAATATATTTATTTACCTTATTGTTTTACTAAAAATATGATAATACACTTATGTCGGGTCTGTTAAGCTAAGATGACAAGTTAATCCTAATTAAGTTTAATAACCGTTTGATCTACGAAAGTAATGATTAATGAGTGGAGTAGAGGCTCCGTGATATTGAATGCTAAATCAGGATGCTTATAATGATTGACAATGAATATACAGTGAAATATATGAAATGAATGCATGCAATGACAATAAATGTAATAACAAATGATTACACGTCCGAATACTGAGTGGTAAATATCAAATGTCTTGTTGTCAGCAAAGTAAATGATGGACAGCGTGAGTGTGATACTGAGTTCTTGGATCTTGTATATAGAAATGTGTTTCTTAACTTGGGAATAATAGATTAGACAAGAAGTGTATATTCTTTCGATAGTCAACAATACAGAAAAAATATCCTTTTTTTCTCTCCCTAGTGTTCTATATAGGAGACATCCTTTAAGGAACCCTAGAAAATACAAGGGAGGGAATATTCTGTTGGAATATTCTCCGTCTCTAGTTAAAAACTAGGTTATCGTCACTAAAGATTCCTACTCGACTTCGTCTGAATTAGGACCCCTGCCACTAATTGTTGGCCGAGCTACGCTTCGACCGGTCACTGGCCTTATGAAATCTGATCCAAATTTCGACCAATACAGTTAGTCCCTCCGCTTATCAAGGTCGTGGGCACCTCGTCCTTGGTGAGCAGATTATTCTGTGTCCGTTATGAAGGAAATTTGGTTGTAACCAGGTAATCAGCGTCTGTTAAGGTCGTAACCGACGCAAGTGATGTCAGGTGATTGTCATTATCACGCGCGTCATCATGGTGCATCTTACCTATGCATTGCCTGCAATTTTGATGCTTCGATTCTTGTGCTTGCAGGTAGCCTTTGGCCTCAATTTCGAGGCCCACCAACCCTATAAATAGGTGAGGGTTCCTTCATTTTTCACCATCTCCTTTCCTAACAATACCTTTCGTGCTTCCCCTTCTTTTCTTCTGTGAACTCTTTCTCCTGACTTCTTCAGCCCCTTTCTTGATCCTCATTTCTTTTCCTTCCATTGTTCGATCTACTATAATCATAATGTCGGCTTCTTCCGATAGTCATGAAGATATTTCCGACGTTGCTCCCTTGTCTGTGGCTATTCTTCCTACCGATGAAGGAGTTCCAATTGAGGGAGACGATAGCTTCCCCTCCGTTGATGAGGTGATACCAAAGAACCCCGCAATTAGAAATGACTTCCCCCGAGGGCCTGGGCCTACCCCTGAACCTGAACTTTCCGAAATGGGGGAGGCTGGACTGGCTGAGATGCGAACCAAATATCGCATCCCTTCTCACATAGAGATCGTCGCTGCGGGAGGTGACACGGTCCAGGTTCACCATCCTGGGATATGTGCCTTCTATATCTATCCGCTTACCATTGGTTATACCTTTCCACTTCCCAAGCTAGCTTAGGAATTTTGTCGTTTCTACAACATCTGTCCAGCGCAACTCTCCCCTTACTGCAACAAGATCTTCTTAATGTTAACTAAGTATGCGGAGCTGGCTGGTTGCGGAGTCGACCTTCTCCATCTGCTACATTTATTCTCACCTACTTTCCTTCGTGGTACCATGATACACTTAAGAAATCGTGGGACGAAAGAGTTGGTGGCTGGGATGGACGACAAGGCGAGTCGATTGTTCTGGCGCAAGTACTTCTTCGTCAGAAGTGATCAGCTGGTGGCGGACCCGACCGAGTTTCCTGAAAATTGGAACTACCAACGTAAGTACTATCTCGTACCTTCTGACATTTTGCACTTTATCATTTCCTGTCCTTTGTGATTCATTTACGCCTTCTCGTTCACAGCCGTGAAATTCTCTCCCTCCATCGTCCTGGACATGGAAGATTGGTTGGCTCGTGTGCTGCCTCACATCGTGGGGATCAACGACTGGTCTTCCTTTTACAAATGCTATGGTCCGAAACTTCCCCCCGTAAGTATCCTGTTTATCTCATTTTGGTCGAGCTCCTTAACATTTTCTGACTCATCATTGTTCGTATCAAGTCGACGGGCTTCTAAGAAAGAGAAAATGTCCGCTCTCACCTTCCGCCAAAAGGCGGCCTTGATTGCAAGAGAGTTCGCTTTGGTCGAATCCACAAGAGGCGGAGCTGGGATTCGACGAATAAAGGGGTTTTTTCCCTCCGATGCGGCTGTTCCAGGCGATGTCCCACCTCAGCAAGTCTTCTTGATCATCGACAAACCTTCCCATGAAGAGGAACCATCGCCGAGGAAGAGACGAAGGATAGAGACGGGCAAAGCCATAGCCGTGAAAGGGTTGGAAAGGACTCCGATTCTTGGGGTGAGATCAGAGGATGTTTCGATCGAGAAGACGGGTGCTACGCCCGAGTACGTCATGGGAGAGAGGCCTTCCAGGGGGGAGGAGGCATATGACGACATGGAGTTTACACAAATAGTAGGTGGTCATTCTTCGTCGGGGGCGAAACGGCGTGATGACCCTGGCGTGGGAGAGGTCGACTCGGGTTCAGATATAGATCTCGACGAGTCAAGGGCCTTTACTGAAAGGAGAACGCGTGTGGAGATTAGGACGGAGGGTCCTAACCGTCACATAGTTATACCTGTGGACTTCAACCTCCTGGTTGATACTGAGCATGTGGCGCCGTCGTTTGCCCCTTTGTGTGCCGAGGCTGAGAACAAGACTCTGCAGACATTGAGTACTCTAGTTATGTTTTCATATGCTTCGTTAATATTACTGTCTTAGTTGACTTCTTCCTTTCTTTGTCAAGACTCTCATCCTTGATATCGAGCGTGACCGACGAGAGGAGGAGAGGGTGATTCAGTATAGGATGATGAAGTCCAAGTACAGGGAGTACCGCTCCAAGTACCGGAAGGTGGTCAGGAGCGTTGGTGAGGACGGGCAGTTCCGGGAACTGTGTGATGAGATTAGGGGGAATAATGAGGAGCTGAAAAAGAAGGACGAGGAAATATTGAGGGCCATTAGCCGATGTAGCAAGCTGGAAGAGGCGTTGAAATCCAAGGAAGACGAGCTTGAACTAGGGAAGAGAGTGATGGCTGAGAACTCGGACCTTCAGGCGAGGGTTTCCACTTTGAGTGCTGAGCTGGAAATGGAGGAGGAGGTTAGGACGGTCTCGATAGCGGAGGCGGCGACCTTAGTGGGGACCCTGCGTGTTTGTAGACTTGAGCAGGCTAGCGAAGTAGAGATTTCAGCGGTTACAATGGCGAGACTGGAGGAGCAGGTTGGAGATCTAGAAGCTGAGTTGGCAAGTTTGAACGAGCAGGTGGTGGTTTTGAGGGCTGAGAAGGAGCAGCTGGCCCGGCCGTCGGTTCCTCAGGCTTCTGCCAAGGCGAGCGTGCCGCGGGAGATATATGAGATATGGGTCCATGTCGAGGCTCAGTTGGACGTGTTCAGGTCATTGAGGAATGCAGCAAAGGTTTCCGAGAAGGAACTCACCGACGTTCATGGCAAAGTGCGGGCAGCTCGTGAGGCTTGTGGCTATGCTCCCGACTCGCCTGGTGGGGATGATGATGATGCAGTGGATGGGCTTGCTTCTGATCCCTGGTGTGATGACAAATATGCTGAAGGGGATGATGCGGCTTAGAGTTTGGTAGTTAGATTTTTTGGTGCTCTTTTTGTTTTTGCTTTTGTGAAGGTGTACTCGGGCCTGTTGTAAAATAAGACGTGTTTTGTAACCTGATTGGTTTGTAATGTAATGGCTGTCTTTCGTTGCATGCTTTGCCTTCTTGCTTTATTTTGTTGCGATGTTATTTTTTGTGGGCCGCTCGTTGGCTGGCTTGAGGCCAATCTTTGGCCATTCGTTGAGTGTATTTACTTCGGGCGAAGTCGAATATGATGGATTCGAGCGACGTCGAATGTGACTGATTTGATATCGACTGAAGATGATTCAAATGTAAATATTCGAGCGAGGTCGAATGCAGGTGATTCGAAGTCGAATGTAAATGACTCGACAATGAGTGTAAATATTCGAGCGAGGTCAAATGTATGTGATTCGAAATCGAATGTAAATATTCGAGCGAGGTCGAATGTATGTATTTGAGCGAGGTCGAATGTATGTGATTCGAAGTCGAATGTAAATGATTCGAAGTCGAATGTAAATATTCGAGCAAGGTCGAATGTATGTAATCGAGCAAGGTCGAATGTAAATATTCGTGCGAGGTCGAATGTATGTATTCGAGCGAGGTCGAATGTATGTATTCGAGCGAGGTCAAATGTATGTATTCGAGCGAGGTCGAATGTAAATATTCGAGCGAGGTCGAATGTATGTGATTCGAAGTCGAATGTAACTGATTCAAAGTCGAATGTAAATATTCGAGCAAGGTCGAATGTATGTGGAGTAGAGCAGTTTTGGAGTTGTGCGAAGAAAAGCTACGTGTTGCTTTGTTCATTCATTTCATTGGAGAATGTTACACGAGAATGCTACATACTTTGTTTATTGCATACATTTGAGAAGTTCTCTCTACCTAGTCCCTTCATTGGTCCGGCTGGAGTAGACGATAGGTGGAGCGATGAATAATTATCTTGAACTTCGAGGCGCCCCCCTCATCGCCTCATTAAAAACCTCCCCAGTAAAACCCTTATGCGGATAAAACCCGAGTGAGGGAAAAAGAGTACGACTTAGAGGGCGTCTGTTTTAGAAGTTGAAGTACTTGAGATGAGCGATGTTCCAATTGTTGGGCAATAGTTTCCCTTCCATTGTTTCTAACTAGAATGATCCTTTTACTGCTGCAATGATCTTGTACAGTCCGTCTCAGTTGGTTCTTATTTTTCCCTCCTTCAGGTCTTTGCTCGTCTGTGTTTTATCCTTGAGGACGTAATCGCCGACTTTGAGTGGTCGAACTTTTTCCATTTTGTTGTAGTGTCGTTCTGCTCTTTGTTTTTGGGCGACCATCCTTATGTATACCATATCCCGCCGTTCCTCTATGTCGTTGAGATCTTGTTTTCTGCTCTCATCATTGCTCGGTCCGCTTTTGTTGGAGTATCTGAGGCTTGGCTCTCCGACCTCGACAGGTATGACTGCGTCTGTGCCCTAGACCAAGGAGTATGGAGTTTCGCATGTGCTTGTTGTTGGCGTAGTGCGATATGCCCATAGCACTTCTGGTAGCATTTCTGGCCACAGTCCCTTAACGTCCTCTAGTTTCTTTTTCATGATGTTCAATATAGTTTTTTTGGAGGATTCGGCTTGGCCATTTCCGGCGGGATGATATGGCGTGGAGAGTATGCGCTTGATGTGCCATTTCTCGAAGAACTCGACGATCTTTTTCCTGGTGAACTGTGGTCCCTTATCACAGCTGGTTTCCTTTGGGATGCCGAAGCGACATATTATATTTCTCCATATGAATGTGATGACTTCCTGTTCGTGTATTTGAGCGAAAGCACCTGCTTCCACCCATTTAGAGAAGTAGTCAGTCAAAACTAAAAGGAAACGTATGTTACCTCGCCCGGCCGGGAGCGGCCTATGATGTCCATTCCCCACTTGATGACTGACCAGGGTGACATGACTGAGTGGAAATGTTCGCCTGCTTGGTGTATCATGGAGGAGTACTTTTGGCATTGTTCGCACTTTTTGACGAAGTCTGCGGCTTCTTTTTTCATGGTGGGCCAATAGTAGCCAGCTCATATGAGGCATCTGACGAGTGCTCGATTACCGGTGTGGGCGCCGCAATGGCCTTCGTGTACTTCTTCGACTACTCACCTGGTTTGATTTGGTCCTAGGCATTTTTCCAAAGGGCCGACGAACGTTCTTTTGTACAGGTCGTTATCGACGATGTCATACCTGGCTGCCTGCATTCGGAGCTTTCTTTCTTATTTTTTATTTGTCGGGAGTGTTCCCTCCTGCAAGTAAGTTATAATACGGTTGCGCCAGTCCCAAGTTAAGTTTACAGAGTGTACCTCAAGTTGGTCTAATGACGAGTGGAGTGATGTGACGACGTTGTCCCTTCTATTTATGTTTTTTGTTGCCGCTGCTAGCTTAGCGAGGCCATCTGCTTCGGTGTTTTGGGCTCGAGGTATTTGGTCGAGCTGGCATTCGTCGAACTCTGGCAGTAGTTTGTGGATTTCTGTTTGGTAGTTTTGCAGCCTTGGATCCTTGATCTTATAAGTCGCTGTTACTTGGTTGACCACAAGTTGTGAATCGCACCGGAGGACGACTCATCGGGCTCCATATTTGAGGGCTAGTTTGAGTCCTGCAATAACAGCCTCGTACTCGGCCTCGTTGTTAGTCATATCTGGGCATCGTATAGATTGGCGGATTACTGCAACCGTCGGGACCTCGAGTACGAGTCCCATTCCCGATCCTGACGCGTTAGAGGCGCCGTCGATATGTAGGACCCATAGGTCAGGTTGAAGAGACTCGTTACGAGAGGCTTCCTGTTCGACTTCAGGCATTATCTTGGCGCTGAAGGCGGCGACGAAGTCTGCTAGCACTTGCGACTTTATCGCTATTCGCGGTTGATACATGATATCGTGCTCGCTTAGTTTGATGGACTACTTGGCCAATATTCCCGATAGTTCGGGCTTATGTAGGATACTTCTAAGGGGAAAGGTCGTAACGACCGATATGGGGTGGCATTGAAAGTAAGGTCTGAGCTTCCGTGAAGCGGTGACCAGTGCCAGGGCCAGCTTCTCGAGGTGCGGGTACCTCGTTTCAGCATCGACCAGATTCTTACTAATATAATAGATTGGTGATTGCGTACCTTTGTTTTCACGGACGAGTACTGCACTTACCGCTACTTCTGATACCACCAAGTATACTAGGAGGCGTTCGCCGGTTTCGGCTTTGGTGAGCAGTGGGGGCGAGGACAGATACGCTTTTAATTCTCTCAAGGCTTCGACACATTCTGAGTTCCAATGGAGTCCGTTTTCTTTTTTGAGGATGTTGAAGAATTTGTGGCATCTGTCCGAAGATCGTGAGATAAACCTTGACAGTGCGACAATGCAGCCGATGAGCTTTTGTACCTGCTTTTTGCTGGTCAACAGCTCTGGTATCCCTTCGATAGCTTTAATCTGGTCGGGGTTGACTTTTATGACTCTTTGTGATACTAAGAAGCCGAGGAACTTTCCTGAGGTTACGCCAAAGGCACATTTTTCGGGATTCAGCTTCATTCCATATCGTCTCAGTATGTCAAAGGCTTCTTTTAGATGGTCGATATAATCTTCTTTCCTTTTGGATTTGACTAGCATATCGTCTATGTATACTTCCATCATTTTTCTGAGTTGTTCTTTGAACATCTTGGTGACCAACCTTTGGTAAGTCGCCCCTGCGTTCTTCAGTCTGAATGGCATGACTCGATAACAGTAAGTCCTTTGGTGAGTTATGAAAATCATTTTTTCCTGATCCTCCTCTTCCATGAGGATCTGATTATATCCTACGTATGCGTCTAAGAAGCTTAGTAACTCGTGTCATGCCATTGCATCGATGAGCTGATCGATGTGTGGCGGTGGGAAGGAGCCCTTTAGGCATGCTTTGTTCAGGTCTGTGAAGTCGACGCACACGCGACATTTCCCATTCTTCTTTTTAACCATGACCATGTTGGCGACCCACTGGGGGTACTTGGATTCTCTAATGAAGCCATTGGCTAGTAGTTTCTCTACTTCTTTACGGACTGCATCGTTAATTTCAGCGTTGAATTTCCTTCTTGACGTACTGGCAGGTAGAGCGGGTCCACGTTTAATTTGTGTATGGTGATGTCTTTTGGGATACCTGGCACATCTGCATGGGAGAAAGTGAATAGATCTGCATTTTTAGTTAGAAATTCATGAAATTTACCTGGTTCGGAGAGTTTGTGACCGATGTAAGCCTTTTTTCTGTTGTCGTTTTTGTCTAACTGGACAGGGTCGAGGTCTTCTATTGTGGCCTCCACGACGTCGGGGTCTTTGATGATGTCGTCCTGATTATCGAGTTTTTCTCCCGACTTTGGTAATTGATATGCTTCCGAGTTTGTTCCTTTCAACTGTTGGGTATATGTACAATCTTGGGCAATGCGGTATCACTCCTGTGACGTGCGCTGTTCGCCTCTGATGCTAAATATTCCCCAAGGGGGCGAGAACTTTATTACTTGATAAAGGCTGGAAGGAATGGCCCTCATGCCATGTATCCAGGGCCGCCCTATAATGGCGTTATAAGCTATGTCCTGGTTCATGATGTGGAACGTTTGTCTCCAACGTGACGCCTCCGGCCAGGACAGGTAGCGTTACTTCTCCTGAATTTTATTAAACTGCATTGTTAAACATTGTTAGTGTTATGCAGCGGGGTATTATGTTATCCTCGAGTCTCATTTGAGCGAGAACTCAGGGGTGGATAATACACGTGCCGCTTCCATCGTCGATCATTATCCTCCTTACGTCAATATCTAAATTCGTAAAGTAATAACAAGAGCATCAAGGTGAGGGAAGGTCAAACCGTGGGTACCTGACTTATCAAAGATGATACTGTCTTCGAGGTCGTCATATCGTTTATGTATGATTGACCGCTTTAGCTTGTGCGTGGTGGTGAGTTTCACATGATTAATTGTGGCCTCGTTGCCTCCGCCGATGATCATTTGGATGGTGCGGGTGGGGGAAGGTGGGTTTGGAGGTCCTTGGTGTTGTTCTCGTCCTCTGCCGAAGTTGTCTCTTCCACGGTCGCTAATTAGTTCTTTCAGGTGCCCCTGATTGAGCATGTTCACCACTTTTTTGTCGTAAGGCTATGCATTCCTCTGTCTTGTGGCCTCGTTCCTGGTGGAACTCACAGAGGGCATTCGACCTTCTTGTGCTTGGGTCGGACTTCATCTTCTGTGGCCACTTTACTTTTTTCCCGAGATTTTCCAATGCGTACACTATTTTTGAAGGGGAGACACAAAAATTATGAGTAGATAAAGGTGGGGGCATACCTTTGTCGTTCCGTAGAGTCCCTGTGTTTGGCCTTGACGGCCCTTCCATATGGCGAGGAGGTGGTGAAATTGTTGTTCTGACATATGGTTGGTGTCGGTTGCGGTTGGGACGTGGGCCTGGGTGATCCCTTCGGGCTTCATTGCGGCAATCCCGTCTAGACTCTGTATAGACTGACGTTAGCCGTTGAGTTGGGCCGTTGAGGTCATCCTCATCCGCTCGTACCTCGGCACAGTAGGCGTTGTGGATTTCTTCCCAGGTAGTTGGAGGGTATTTCATGAGCCTGCTCAACAGCTTTCTGGTTGCCCTCGATCCGATTCTGTTCAACCCAATTTGGAAGGCTGCTACGGCCCTGCCCTTCGATACATTTGGTAAAGTCATCCTGACTCTGTTGAATCGGGCAAGGAAGACCCTGAGTCCCTCGCCAGGAGACTTCCTTACGGCGAATATATCGCTCACCCTAGCCTCGGCCTTCTTGGCTCTGGCGTGGGCGGTTATGAACTTATCGGCCATCTCTTCTTTCACACCCCGAACCTGGGGGCGAGACTGGCACCTGGTTCCTCTCCTATCCTTGCATACCAACTTGCAACTAAGGGACTCTAAACATATAATGTCATACTTTGGCCATGGGCCATATTTCAAGACAACTGCGAATGCTGACTAAATGTCAATATAAAACTAGGCTGACAAGGCCGTCATAATTATTACAGCTGACAAACCAACCAAATATACGTACAAGGCCTGCAAGATCAACATACTACACTAACCGACAGGATATTTGTACAAGCCTCTACTGATGGATATACTGTGATCGAAACAGCTCCCCGACCTACTTATAACATATATACATACATACATACATATATATATATATATATATATATATA